>OX030949.1:138440082-138735082 GCA_943735915.1 Pherbina coryleti
CAAAAAAACGATTTGCTTTGCTACCTGTAGAGATTAATGCGTTTGTAAGCGCTTGCGGTTACTTTAATTTCTCAGCTCCTGTTAAACATAAAGCAATGAATTAAGAACCATGACACTAAGGCAGTCACATAAGCAGTAGGTCTTGTCAAGACTCCTTATCCTACCTTCTTATTGTATCATGATCATCAAGTCATCAAAGCTAATTAGGTAGGTTAAAAAAGATATTATTTAAAATATTTTACGTGTTAACATAAATATTTTACTTCCCAAATTTTTTCAGTTAATGTTCAATTAAAGTTTTTTATAAATGTTAAAGAATATTTATACAGGGTGTCCGGACTTGAGATGCTAATCCGCTAAGGGGTGATTCCTTGGCTTATTTTGAGCAAAAAATTGTATGGAAGGGGGTTGTCTATTTTCAACATCCACTGAGGTACAGGGTGTTTAAAAAAATGTGTTCGGTAAAGTAGTGCTACCAAACATAATACCAAAGACTCCAAAGTATCAGACCTACGAAAGTCCTGATATGGTTGTTGAATAGGATATTAATCATATCCATAACAGTTGGAAGTTGAAAATAGGGTGTGGAGATATGGCTCTGCAAAGTCAAAATTTTTTTCATTTTAAAAAATTTTTTTTATAAAAGTATGTTTTTCTCGAAAATTTTCCCTATTATTTTTTTATTTTTTTATTTTTACTGATACCCTTGAAGTATCTCCTACAAAATTTCCATACAAAAATTTTACCTGTGACGTCTTATTTAAATGATTTTTTTTTTTCAAAAATATTCTCTATGTAATTTTTTTTTACTAAGAAATTTTTATGTACTAACAAATGAAATAAACATACTTTTTTATGACTTCTCTTTAATGATACTATTTCCAAATAATATTAACAGTAATAACAACAATAAAAATTATTAAATAACAATGTGGAAGTTACAATAATTGTTCAAAATGTCCTCCATTAGATTGAATACAAGCAAATGCCAGTTTCACAATAGTTTGTAATTAATTTTATAAACTATTCAATTAAACCAGTAATTTTGCAACTGGTTAATTGAACCGAATTTCGATGATGACACATTTATTAAAACCATCCTATGGACAGATGAATCGCAATTTACTCGAGATGGAACATCTATGGCAGAGCTGTTACAGACTGGCTGAATGAAAAGTATACAAATCGTTGGATTGGAAGGAACGGTCCAATACATTGGCCAGCAAGATCACCAGATCTAACAGTTCTCGATGTTTACATTTGGGGCAGGATGAAAGACATTGTATACTCAATGGAAATAACAACATTGCGGCAATTGCAACAGCGGATAGAGGCAGCAGCTGACCAAATCAGAGAGGAGATAGCTAGTATTAATATTTCACAAACTATTGAGAAACGGGCATTTGCTTGTATTCAATCTAATGGAGGACATTTTGAACAATTATTGTAACTTCCACATTGTTATTTAATAATTTTTATTGTTATTATTAATGTTAATATTATTTGGAAATAGTATCATTAAAGAGAAGTCATAAAAAAGTATGTTTATTTCATTTGTTAGTACATAAAAATTTCTTAGTAAAAAAAAATTACACAGAGAATATTTTTGAAAAAAAAAAAAATCATTTAAATAAGACGTCACAGGTAAAATTTTTGTATGGAAATTTTGTAGGAGATACTTCAAGGGTATCAGTAAAAATAAAAAAATAAAAAAATAATAGGGAAAATTTTCGAGAAAAACATACTTTTATAAAAAAAAATTTTTAAAATGAAAAAAATTTTGACTTTGCAGAGCCATATCTCCACACCCTATTTTCAACTTCCAACTGTTATGGTACCGAAAGAGAGCCTGATTAATATCCTATTCAACAACCATATCAGCACTTTCGTAGGTCTGATACTTTGGAGTCTGTGGTATTATGTTTGGTAGCACTACTTTACCGAACACATTTTTTTAAACACCCTGTACCTCAGTGGATGTTGAAAATAGACCCCCCCCCTTCCATACAATTTTTTGCTCAAAATAAGCCAAGGAATCACCCCTTAGTGGATTAGCATCTCAAGTCCGGACACCCTGTATATGTATATGACAAAATAAAAAAGTAAACAATAAAAAGTCATAAAACTTGTGCTCATCATTATAATCGAAAGAGTGTAGTACTAAAATAATTAGTTATTTGGGGTTATATTCACGAAATTATATTCAATATTTCAAAATTTATGTTCAGTTACATACCAAACGAAAAATTAAAGCTTGTATTAGAAAAAAAATCTAAAGAATATCTTCTAAACGAAGCGATTACCAAAATTAGAGTTTTAACTGAAGTAAGATATGATTATGTACTTTATTGTGAATAAATTTGAAATTTTTAAACTTATGCCCACCAGAGATATTGGACCCCAAAATTAGTTAAATTCTCAAAGTTTCCATATTTAAGAGGCTGTTAAAAAAAAACTTGGTAAGTCAGAAAGTTGAAAAAAATTATATTTAAACTACTTGCTAAGAGGTACTTTAAAAAAGAAGAAATAAGGCAACAAGTAATTGCTTTCTATAAAAAAAAACACAGGTGCGTCACTGGACACACGAGAGAAGCGAAGCATTTTCGCAAATTCATAGATTTGATAATTTAATAGCGTTTTTTCGATTAAAATAATTTTTAAATTCAAAACTTTAAGATAACAAAGTATATATATCATATATATTAACCCTCTTCGGCCCTCCCTTAAAGCCCCCTGTTCAGCTGTAGGGAATAAATATACAAAAATCATTAATTTTGTTACAATTTACTCAACTTACAGGTTGTTTATTTTTAACGATATTTATAACGACCTTTAGTAGGAAGTAGAAACAACATCTAATACACAATCCGTAGTGAATATTTCTTTTAGTTCGTTCGTTCTTTTAGTTCGTTCGTTCTTTTAGTTCGTTAGGTCTTTTAGTTCGCATGGACAAACCGAAGATTCAAACCATAGCTCGGTAAATTTAGTTATCTTTGCTCTAGTTCGTTTTGTTTGCTACTTTTGTCGGTTGGCTAGCCAATACACAGTCCTAGAATAGTAATAGATTATATTTCTTAATCTACTCTTAAAGTAATAGATTATAGTGATCTGCTGAAACATAGCTTTAGCTAATGTTTATCACTGAATCAACAAAATTATGAAAGAAATGGTTTTAGCGTAATGGTTAGAGGAAAGTACCAAAAAACGATAGAACTGTAAGTTGTGGATTCAATTCCTGCAGCGGGCAAGAAATTATTTTTAATTTAACATTTTCTGGTTCAATTGATGCAAGCAAGAAACAATATCAATTCTAAGAAAAAAGGTGTCGGAAAAAAGTGTCGTTTTTTCTGATTTCACTCTAGCAAATCGCAGAACGAGGCGTAAAAAGCTTCGCTTCAAAAAATTCTTAAATTGTGAGATTAAAGTTTAAAGTGATCTTAGTGTCATGGTTCTTAATTAGTTGCTTTGTGTTTAACAGGAGCTGAGAAATTAAAGTAACCGCAAGCGCTTACAAACGCATAAATCTCTACAGGTAGCAAAGCAAATATGGCCGCCATTTTGAAAGTACAGTTGAATGCCATTATTTTTAATACGGTTCTGATATCCCAATATATTGAACAAATTTCAATAAAAATATAAACGTTTTGAAAAATGTTCGAGTAGACTGACCCGTACGTCTCCTTTGATTACAAAACTAATAACGGTGTTTCATTCAAGAAATTCGAGGCTTTTAGCAGGGCGGGGCGACGGGTGACGCACGCGATCCGTCTCACTGCGCGTAATCCGCCTCGCTGCAATACGCGTGATCCGCCGCGTTGCGATGCGCAGACGCGGTACTAAATATTTCCTTTGACTTGACCAGTGTTGTGATTCTGATTTAGTAAAAAAATCCCGATTACATCTCGATTTAAACCTGTTTATCCCACCAAAATGACACAAAAAATCCCACCCAAAATAGATACCAATAACGTTTTTATCCAATTTATGAAAAGAAATAATCATCAGATAATTTTTATTACTGAGTTCTGAATTTTTTGCTTGAAATAATTTTCCAAAAATTTATAACAGAATAAACGATTTGGTCAATAAAAAAAAGGGAGAGTCATTGCATTCATCCTCCCGGGAATACGTATTTACCACTTCAAATTCGAGAGGGAATTGATCTAAAGCAACTTTAGGTTCTAAAAACTCTTAAGTTTAAAAGAACTTATCATTTATCGGAAATTTATCAAGCAACTTAGCAATACATTTTTTTATACAATTTCCGCAGTTTGTTTTTACTTTGAGAATTTCATCTTAGTACAAGTTCTTTCCGGCTTCATTAAAAAATTCGCTTTTAAAACACATTTGTCTAGGCGTCAACTCAGTTGTATTATTTATAATGACTTCACTGGTTAATCCTGTTCTGATTGAAATTTTTTTTAGTGTCCTTATTTAAAATCATTTTTTTTTAAATAATAATCATCTGCAGTAGTTCATTTGCTTGAAATAAAGAATTAAATCTATTAAGTGTACGAATAAATTCTTTAAGGGGGGGTAAGGTTTGACAACTTTTTTTTCATTTTTTTTATTTTTGTTTCTGAAAGTACAACATCTGAAAGTACAACATCGGAACAAAACTAACAAAGTTACAGTAGGTTGAATGACCGTATCTTCAACTAGTGTTGGTTAGTGTACAAAACTTGAAATCGATTTACCCAAACATGTGATTTTTAAAGTCGGTGACCAGCCTACAGAAAAAACTACTGAACCGATCGTTTTAGTAGGTCTCTAGTGACGTCGAGTTTTTTTTTACAATTATACAATAACAAATAAGTAATTTTTTCGTCAAAAATCGTCATTTTGGCTTTACAAAAATTTAAAATTTGAAAAATTAAAAAAAAAAACGAGACGTCACTGGAGAGATAAAGTAATAAACTAAAGAAATTTTTTTGATTTTTTGGTTTGGATGCTGTAGGCTGGTCACCGCACAAAGACTTTTTTTCGAGACACCTGCGGAGATCTTGAATAAATCCGTTATTTCTCTCTATTTTTTAACAAAATTCTCTATTTTTTAAATATTCTTAAAATGTTGTACTTTTATATAATAATATGTAAAATAAACCTACTGTTATAGTTTTTTCTAAAAAATTCATGAAAAAATGTATTTTTTAGACGAAACAAACCTTATCCCCCCCCCTTAAACAATAAAAATATAACTACTATTATTTACGACTTATTTAATATTTCTTGATTTCTCTTTGTTTTTTTTCTTTCTAAAAAATTTGCTTCGTACAAAAACAAAAATGAAAATTTCGTAAAACAGTCCAATTTTCTAGCAAACTACAATGCAAGGCTGCATAGCAAGACATCTTTGTAGCCGACGGAGATGTCATTTTTTTTACTGGAAAAGTTAAAAAGATTGCTGGAACTATTAATTGGGCTGAGGTTTTTGGTTTTTGACACATATTCTTATTTTTCTATATCTCTTAATGTGAAATAGGCATTCATCTGGCAAACAACTTTTTTCCTGCTTTTAAAACCAGTGCAGATGAATGGCAGATGTATTTAACCAGAATCAATTTATGGGCTTGTTGAATATACCTATCCCTTTCTTAGATATATAGAATCAATGAAACATCAATTACGATCAATTGTAAAAGATTACAAAAAAGTGATGCCAACCAGTTTTGTAAAGAATTTAAACTTTTAAAAATTATGACACAGCAGAACATCCCACCTAAGCATCCAAAATCCCACACGTTCTCAAATAGGCCAAATATCCCAAAATGAGCCCGAAATCCCACCAAATCACATCACTGGACTTGACCAAGCAAAATCAAGCAAATGATGCAAAATCGCCCAATTTTTCTTGGGTGATTTTTCATTATTTTTTTTTTTTTTGGCAATTTTGCGGAGAACCGAGTTTTGCTGCTTTGGTGCACATTCCTCTCTTTGCTTTTCATACACCTCAAGCCATGATACAATTACAAGGTAGGCTCATATTGGAGAGCAGGGTGCGCTAGTTGTCAAAATCAGCTGGTAATTTTTAGTTTTTCTAATTGTTGTTGTTGCTTTTGTCGTTTGACGTTTGCAGCTCTTACAGCTTTGTTGTTGCAAAAATTCACATTTGAGCAGCCATTTGAAAATGAGCCTACCTTGTAATTGTATCATGCCTCAAGCTGCTTCTCACGCTCTTCTCTCTATTTCATGCTATGAATGAATGACTTCCTCTGGTGAATTTCGAAAGCTTTTTATTTATGAAGGTTGCTGCAGAATACTAATAAAGCTTTCACTTGATAAAATTCTTAACAAATTTTATTGATAAATTAATTATCAAGAAAACGCAAAGGGCTGTAACAGCCAAACATGAGCCATTTGGAGTCGGCATAAAACTAAAAGGTCCAGTTCTAGATCATTTGTGTGTAAATATATTTAAAAATACGCACAATAGAGATAATCATGATAATCTCAGTCAAACAAGTTTAAGAGCTAAAATTGCATGGAAAGAGGAAGTAAGGCTTGCAAGGTATTTTATTCCATTTTTAAAAGTTGAATTTGTAGTCGTTTAGCTTAAAAAATAATTTTTACATTTTTTCTAATATTTAGTAGCAAGATTTGATTATTAAAATTAAGAAGGAAAAGCAAAAGAGCTTCTCTTGAACAGTTTAAAAGTAGCACAAGAGCGAGCTAACAAACGCTTCCGTTTATTTTATTTCATTCAGAAGAATCCACACAATCTAATTTTTTTTTTAACTAGAATTCAGTGCTTAATTTAATTATTCGCCATGCTCGTTATGGCATTCAAACCAACAATTGTTAAATTAGCAAATTCATGCTCACTGATTTTTCGTACAAAAAAAAAAAAAAAAAAAAAAAAAAAAAAAAAAGAACACAAACATGGAAGAAAATCAAAATGAAGATATTTAAATTCTTTAGAGGCAGAGGCAATAAAAGTGTTTTCACTGCAGGCATTGAAGTGTTTTTCTACTCATATTTTATTGTTTTAAAATGCATTCATTGGAGTTCAAAACATTTTTGCATGCCATTTTCCGTGTCAATACGAATAAGGAAAACCAAGAAAAAAGGAGTAAGAAACAAAAAAAAAAAAAAAACAAAAGAAGTAAAGGGCTGAACGTGCCAGAGCATATTGTGCTGATGGCATTTTTATTACTTTTATCTTTTAAATGGATATTTAAGTCATTTGATGCAACAAGAAGATCAGAAAACATAAATCTTTCTGTGATATTGAGTGGAAAGAGGCAAGCGAAGAAAATTAAAGCAATAAAATGAGGTATAAAACTTGTTGAAAGATTTTTGACGCAATTACGCTACGTTTAACAAGGTTTAAATAAAAAGCTGAAAAAGATATTTTTCTCAAATGCATCGGCATTGCATGGAATTGTTGCTCGCTGAGTATAGGAGCTATAATAAAAATATTGACACGGTAGTGAAAATTTATTTTTTGACTTTATGAAAAAAAGAAAAAAAATATAAAATTAATTAAGGACATCACAAAGAATTTTTACCTAGTCTTACGTCAAAAATAAAAAATTAAATTATATCGTCGTTATGCCCTCCTTTCTTTACAAATTTTTTGGGTGTCCATTGTAAGATTATCAAAATATAATATAGATTTGAGTAGTAAATTAAAGCCCCACGAAATAACCCCCTAAATGAAATATAACCCCCAATGAAATAAGTCCCAACGAAAATGGAATAACCCCCAAATGAAATATAACCCCCAATGAAATAAGATCCAATGAAATAAGACCCAACGAAAATGAAATAAACCCCAAATTACTGAAATGAAACAATGCCCAAATGCAATGGAATAAAACACAAATGGAAAATGAAATAAGCCCCAAAATTTCATTACGAAATAACACCCAACGAAAAAATTAAAATGAATTAAATTTTTTAAATTTAAATGATTGAATTAAAATGGAATTTCAAAAAAAAAAAAGAATGGCCCTTGAAAATGCACATTTCTTATAAGGGAATTTCGTATCTCGTGTGGGAAATGCAAAAAAATTGGGTGATTTTTCATTTTTTCGGGTGAACTTTCGTGTTTGTCTTTGAGCCATTTTTGCAAAAAATTGTTGGGCTTTATTTCGTTTTCTTCGGTAAAATTTCGTTTATCCGTTTTGGGCGATTTTTCATAAATTTTTGGGTGATTTTTCATTTTTTTTAGATTGAAATTGTTTTTTTGGGCAATTTTTTGGAGAGCCTGACATAATCCCCAAATCGAATGAAATAAAGCCAAAATGAAATAATCCCCAAATAAAATTCGATTGGGGATTATTTCATTGGGCTTTATTTCTTAACGAAATAAAATCCAAGAAAAAAATTAAATACCGCCCAAAATTTTGTGAAATAGTCCCCAGAAATTTTATGTTTTTCATATGAAATAACATCAAAAAATGTAGGGAAATGTTTTGGGGGTCATACAATTTGTTTGTTTTTTTTTTTTTTTGGTTTGATTCATTTGGGGGTTATTTCGTGAAGCCGTAATATATTGTACCTCTGTGAAAATATCTGGAAAGATTTCCTTCATTTTATTTGTTTTTGATGTTATTCCATGAACAAGGGGTCTATGGACATTATATCCAGATAAGGTCCAAATGGCGTTTGTTTTATGATGAAATGATTTGCACTTATACGGAATGTTTTGTTTTTACCTTCAGTACAAGGACAAACCATTTTATCGTAACGAGTGTGAGATTTGTTTTTGATGTTATTTCATAAACAAGGGGTCCATGGACATAAGACCGTCCATGGACCCCTTGTCTAATCACCTTATAGGCAAAAAAAAAAAATGTCGCCACACACCAGCATTATTGAAAGAAAGTTTGGAAAAAATCCTTTTTTTTTAAATGTTTTTTTTTTGTCAAACAATTTTTTACACCCCCACGTTTAAAAAACGTAAATGGGGGTATATTAATTTTGTCACTCCGTTTGTAACGCCCATAAGTAGGCGTGGCAGGTATAGAAAAATATATATATTCTTGATCATCATCACCACCCGAGTCGATTTAGCCATGTTCGTCTGTCCGTCTGTCTGTCTGTGATCACGATTACAGCCGTAATTTTCAAGCTATCATCTCGAAATTCGATATTTAAGCTTTTATCTAAAAAATGAAGGTCAAGTTCGTAAATGAGCCAAATCGGTTGAAAACCACGCCTACCTCCCATACAAAGTGACTTTATCAAAACGGTAAAATCTCTTAGAATTCTACAAAAATTAATATATGAACTTGAAACTTTGCATATGAGCTTTGATATTTAATGTACACTGTGCCTATGATGTTCAACCAAATCGGATAAAAACCACGCCTACCTCCCGTACAAAGTGACTTTATCAAAAAGGTAAAATCTCTTTAAATTCCACAAAAATTAATTTATGGACTTGAAATTTTGCATATAAACTTTGATATATAGTATATATTCTGTGTATGAAATTCAACCAAATCGAATGAAAGCTACCCCCCAAAGCTCCCATACAAAGTGACAAATAAACATTTTATTGACTGCTTAAGACTTTGAATATACTTTAGTTCGGCCGTGGGGGTATTTTAACTTCGGCCCAGTCGAAGATCATTTCTTACTAGTTTTTTTTAATTTTCTTCCAAATATGATTCGGAAAATAAAGTATATATTTGTTGCATGTTTTATAAAAATAATGCGATATGACAAAAAATTTTAAAATTTCCTAACGTTTTGCAAAAAAATTTTTAAAAATTTTTAATATTTGTCTAGGAAATACCGAAAAATTTCTTTGGTAAAAGTTTAATGATTTTTTACGGGCTTTCCATTCCAAACTGGCCATTTCAGTCCTTGAAAGAACTTTGAAGGAACTTCTTCTGATCAAATTGTGTTGTGTGTTTGTACTCAATTGATCGAGAATTGGACCTACTAGTTTTTTGATTGATGATTTGATTTTTATTTTTTATCAATGTAAGGTACAAATTTAAAAACAATTATACATTCATAACACAAGTAATAAGTTATAAAAATATTGACAAACAAAATAAAAATAACAAGATCAATGCAGAGGTGTTGACAAAATTAGTAAATTTTTAAGCGAAAATGAACATTTAGAAGACGAAATTAAATATAAACAAAGGGTTAATACAGATAGATGTGAACTTTTAAGCATTGTTCAATTGTATGATGAATTTATTGAAAATCTTATAAGCCAATTATTGACTTTGAAAAAACACCACTTCATAGCAAAAAATCAAGGCAAATACTTAAGACATAGAAAAGAAAATATGTTGGCAGATGAATGTATAGTAACGGGCGACTTTTCAGAAAATTTTACATTCGTTATACAGGATGAAATTCAAAGTTATCACTGGGTGAACAAA
The DNA here is from genome assembly GCA_943735915.1 of Pherbina coryleti. Classification (NCBI taxonomy): domain Eukaryota; kingdom Metazoa; phylum Arthropoda; class Insecta; order Diptera; family Sciomyzidae; genus Pherbina; species Pherbina coryleti. Next base: position 138,450,432 of record OX030949.1, read on the forward strand.
CAGGCAACTCTTCATCCATTCGTAGTATACTACAAGGAAGATACTAACATAAAAACCCAAAAGTGTTTGCATCTTATCAGATAGTCTTAGTCATGATACTTCAGCTGTATACACATTTCAAAAGAAACTTATTACTAAAATTAAGGAGCTCTGTCCAGCTGTTCCAAAATTGGTTTACTTTTCCGATGGAGCTGCAGGGCAGTATAAAAACCGAAAAAATTTTAGTAATTTATGCAACCACAAAAAAGATTTTGATCTTGATGCCGAATGGCATTTTTTTGCCACATCCCATGGAAAGCGACCATGCGATGGGGTAGGTGGTACAGTAAAAAGACTAAAGCAAGTTTGCAATATACTGACATTCAAACTGTCCCGCAAATGTTAAATTTTTGTATAACCCATATTCCCGGAATCATATTTATTTATGTTGATGGCGAAGAAATACGAAACACGGAAGCTGATTTAGCACAAAGGTTTATGGACGCTCGAACGTTTCCAAAAACCAGATAAAAACATAGCTTTATACCAGTCAGTACATCAACAATTCAGACTAGATTCATATCCAGTTCAAATATATGGGAAGTAGAATCTATTTTAAGCCGGCCTAGCAAAAAAAGAATATCATAAAATAAACTAAAATGATGAAAAACGAATATAAACAACTTCTAAGGAAAACTTATAAGCATGCATTTTCTTAAAATTATTTTTTATTTCATTTATAACAGAGTTTATATAAACGTATTTTTCCTGAAAAAAACTAGAACACCATCTCGAAATTAGTAAAATTATTACAACAATACATCTATACAATATTTGTGTTGATTTTCATCACTTTTAAATATGCATTTATTGAGATACGGGGTCAACAATGGAAGACATTTTCTTCAATTTAAATTTAAACCCAATTTTTAAAACTTCATAAGTCAAACAAATATTAAAGCAGTCTCTCCAAATTGGAGGACTATTTTAAATGTGAGTTCAACAATATTTACGTTGATTTATAAAACTTTTGCTTGTGTATTATTTGATATGGAGGCACCTACACATCTCCTCCCTAAAATTGACTCGCTTTTTGGATAAATTAAAAAAGTTTTTGGATAAATTTAATATTTTTTCTCTTAGTGTAGTAATTAAAAAAATGCTGAGAGTTGTGAACTGGTATAGGGACAAGATTCCAAATATTGATCCTCAAATTGTAGGCAGAATAGATTCTATTTTCTAGATAGCTACTTCTGATAAAGAACACTTTTAAGACTTTAAAAAATATGAATGTTATTTAACGGAAGTATTTGTAAAGATTTAAACAGTGGAAAGCTTCTTTCAAGACGATCTTCATTATAAATATTGCGAATAGCATGTTTCTGATTTTTTAACAATAAATTTAACTTGTTAAAGTTAGTACCTCCCCAACATACAAGGCCATATTGCAGTTTCGAGTGGAATAATCCATAATAGATGCAAGTTGATAAATTTTTATTGCACAAGTTTTTTAATTGGTAGAGCTGTCTGTTTGCAGCCATCAGATATTTTTTCAAAGAGTTAGTATGATTGATCCAGCACGATTTCCAATCCAGATGCAAACCTAGACATTTAAATGTCTTCCATCCAGTCAATTGAAAAACATTTATTTGAACACAAGTTATATTCATAATAGGTTTGAGATACGACAGAAGAGCTACAAGTTACCGTGTCTATAAAATATTTTTCACATTCAGAACTGTGGAAAGTGAAATTGTCGAAATGACGTTCGATGCCTGATATATTAAAGTACATTAACTTTGTTTTATTACTTAAAACTAGCTTGTGAGCTAAAAACCAGTATCTTAGAGTGCTTAGATCATGATTAATTTCTACAGCTAGGTTTTGAAAAGAGTCACTAGTGTAGATGCAAGCCATGTCATCAGCAAATGCTATTACTTTGCTAGAGAAATTAAGTGAAAAAATTGAGGTAAGGAAGATAAGGAACAGTACAGATCCAAGTACTGAACCTTGCGGAACGCCTCTATTAATATTAAGAAACAAACTATGTACATTTCCCAATTTTACTTGGTCAACTGTGTCGAACTCTTTGGTTATATCCACAAAGAGTGCTGCGGAGGCTTTGTTATAATTTATGTAAACCAGCATAGACTATATTACATAAATCAATGAGAGCATCTTCTGTTGACATAACTTCACGAAACCCATATTGACATTTACTATAGAATTTTGTCTTTTTTAAAAAATTCAAAATTCTCATTTTGACAACTTTTTCATAAACTTTCGAAAAGACGGAAAGTAGTGAGATAGGCCTATAGTTGTTGAGTACTGATCTGTCACCTTTTTTAAGTAGAGGAATTACCATAGCATCTTTTAGTAAATCAGGAAAAACTCCCGTATTTATACTGCTATTCACTAGATAGCAGAGGACATCAACAATATTGTAAATAAACTTTTTTAAAAAGTTACCGGAAAAACTGTTCTCAGTTTGCGATATCTGATATAAATATCTCTAAGGATGAGAAAGGTTCGAAAAGAAAGCTTGCAGGTGAGGATTGTTCCTTGTCTAAACATTTACAAAATCGGTTGCTAAAGTTATTTTCTGAAGCAATATCGCTACCTATAGAGACAAAAAATTCATTGAACGCTTTTGCTTTCGCATATGCATCTGAGATAATACCTTCATTTACAGATATATTACCAATTTCTTCCTTAGGTGAAGATTTATTCAATATGTTAATTACGAGCTGCCATTCTTTTTTGAGATCACCTTTTACTCTAAGAAACTCATTGGAGTAGTAGTTATTTTTACTTTGAGTAGCTTCGAATGTTATATTCTTTACAAAGCGCTTTGTATTCAGCTATTCTACTCAAATTACCGGTATACTTTACATTTGTCTTACATAATTTGTTCTTGCGCTGAATTTTTTCCACAAGATCTACAGAAATCCATGGCTCAAGCCTTTTAAATTTATTTTTTTTACTTTGTAAAGTTTTAGAGCAAGCTTTGACATGTTCGCTTAAAATGGTGTTAAATATGAAAAATGCTTTAGATGGATCTATTTCGTTATAAACATTATCCCAAAATTCATAAGTTAAACGATGATTTAATTCTGTAAAATTACACAAATTATGAATAAAATCGCAGGGCACATGTTTACATTTTGGATATACGCGCAAAAATGTGATCAATGCACGTAGCAGATGAATCCGTTGTTCTAGTTGGTACGTTTATGCATGATTCTAGACCAAAAGCTAAAAGAAGCATTAGGTATTTGTCAGCAAAATCGGAACCAACAAGTAAATTCAAATTGATGTCCCCAAGGAGCACTAAGTTGTCAGAAGTGTCATCAGACAACAAAGTACAAAGATCGTTTAATAAGGTATCATTAGCCGATGAATGAAACCTATACATACAATACATAGTGAATTTTTTTTTTGCTATCATACATTTAATTCTTAACACGTCCGCACTACTCAGCTCAATAGAATCATGAACACAATCTGAAAATCTTTTGCCACAAAAACACCCACACCTCCAGAAGCATAGCTAATATTACAGTTCGCAAAAAACTTAAAACCAGGTATTAAAAAGAGAAATTTCCTCATCAAAGATCCACGTTTCCGTTAAGATCTGGTTTTATACTGACTCCGAACGGCTAATGTGCATGTTATCAAGAAGCTTTACATGGCAATATTTACTCTCTGAGATTTTCCATTGTCTGCAGAGAGGTGACGGCCGAAAAGAAAAATTAATTCAATTGAAAAAACTTTCTATGTCAGGTGGAAATTGAACTAAGGTTCTCGGGCGTGTGGCCACGCACTCTACCCACTGCGATAATTTTCTCTAAGATAAAAAATAATTTTATATACATATAAAGCAAATCTTTCTAAATACCAGATAATTAATGACTTGGCTCAAGCAAATTCTTCTCTCTATAAGAATAAGAAAAAATCAAAGCATTTTAATATTGAGAAAATTTTTAATTTGAATTCAAGAATTTGCTTTACTTCTTCGAATTCTAGAAAATTCTAGGAAAACGAATTTCTCAAACTGAGCAAATAATTCTGGTTTTCAGAAGATTGTTTACTTGGATCAATCACATTCTGCCAGTTAAGTACAATTCTGAAAAGTAAGCTTATATCAAGCAAAGCATTATAATATATTTTAATATATATATATATATATATATATACAGAAATTCTAATTCTAATATATATATTAAGAAAATTATTTATTTGAATCAAGCAAGTTATTCTATTTTTTAGTAAATTTTTTACTTGAATCAAGGAAATAGTTCTCAATTCATGGAAAATAAATTTCAGAAATCAAAACAATTATTATAGATTTCAGCAAATTCTTTACTTGAATCAAGCAAATTTTTCTAACTTCAAGCAAATATTAGACTGGAATATAGAACATCTTGAAGATTTTTAAGCAAATGTTTCTTGAATTAAACCTTTTTTTTTTAATAAATATCATGTGTTTTGAATTTGCTCAATTTTAGCAAAATAATGCTTGAAATTTACACTTAGGTTTAAACTGATATCCTATATGCTGGATTCAAGCATAGAATTATTGATTTTTTTTTCTCTCCGTGTATGTTGTAGTGATTTTTCAAATAGTTTTTACAGTGTAGATAATACTGAAAAGAAAACATCAGATAATATACTCTTGTTACTGTGGAACAAAGTTACAAGAAAAATTATTTAAATTTTTTTTTTTTTTCTCATTATCACACAGCAAAAATGGCGGAGCATATTCAATTCACAATTCGAAGGCAAACAAAACTCAGATGAAGTTTTTGGTTGAAATTCCGAAAGTCAGACTCTTGAGAAGTTCTATTGACTTGCCAACACGAGCAATAGATTTCGTGTAAATAGAAGGTTATGGCAATGACGCTATTGTTGCTGCCACACCAAACAACTACACATGCATCAACTACTACAAAGACACTATTTATGAGAGCTAAATTTGAAAATGCCATTTCGGGAAACATGCAAGCAAAATTAGCACCATTGTTGTATGAATTGTTGGCGGCAACAACAAAAGAACAAACAGCAACAACAGCAGAAATAGCAGCAATAACGTTGTCGGCAACAAAAACTACAACAGCAACTACTATGTTTTCGTCACATTTTCCTGGGACAACGGGAGCATTTCAAGGAATGAATTTAAGCATTTACAACAATAACTACGACAACAACAACAGCAAAAACAATTGCAGCAACAACAGCTACTACAATGACAACAGCATCAGTGGTCATAACATAACAACAACAGAAACAACGTTGTCAACAACTTTCGACTTTAGCAACATGGATCTATCAAAGGCTCTAATTGTTGCCGCCTTCCTGCTGCTCGTTCTTGTCACTATTGTTGGCAACACGCTGGTCATTCTGGCCGTAATGACGACGCGTCGCTTACGCACGGTAACAAATTGCTTCGTCATGAATTTGGCTATAACGGATTGGCTGGTGGGAACGTGCGTGATGCCACCTGCTGTGATACGCTATGTTTTAGGTAAGTTTTGATGTTTGCGTTTATTTTGGTGTTGTTGTTGTTGTTGTTGGTGTTTTCATTGTTGAAGTGTCCCCCTCTGTATTTTCTTATTGTATTTGTGTGCTCTGTTGTGTTGATTTTATGGCCATTGTTGAGTCTTGGTCTTCTCTCTGGCTGTGGAGAAGCGTGGGCGACAATTGAAACACTTCGAACGCCTTAAATTTGTATAAGCGTAAAATATTATTATTATTATTATTACAGTAAATAAACAATGTTGGCCATTTCATTAAGACATCAAATTAAATGCTGCCGGAAATAGTTTGAGAGATGTTTACAAATTATACCTGCTTAACTAATGCTTTGCTCGTTTAATTTGAAACAAATGATTTCTGGAGTTGTCTCTAACTTGGAATTCTTAACGCGGATTAATTTGCTTAGGATTTGATTAAATCCACACCCTAAATAAAAAAAGGTCTCACTAAGACTAAAAAAAAAACGAGATTTAAGTTAAAAATCTCGTAGGGAAGAACATTTTTTATGAACATTACAACTTTTTTAGTCAAGTGAATATTGAAATCATCGCCAATTATGAGCAGAAGTTCATGATAAAGTTTCTTTCACAGTTTTAAAAACCCTTGCAAGAGGGTTGCTATTTATATTTCTGGCCTAATAATGAAAAAAAACGAATAATAATGATTCGAAAATGATTGAATTGTCAATCCGTAACATATAGCCTCAAATTTGCGAAAAACTGTGCGTACCCTTGGTACACTAAGGATTTAAAAACTCTTCGCAACAACAGGAATAGGGCATGGAAGAAATATGTCTGTAGTTTAGACTGAAATGGCCTGGAAACCTACAAACGTTTGTTTCTGGAATTTGAAAATAGCTCAGCTGCATTATATAATGAATATTTAGACAATATAAAGCTGAGAATACTGTCTGATCCAAAGAAGTTTTGGGGATTCATAAATACAAAGAAGAAATCCGATGGATTCCCTTCATCATTCAAAACTGTTGATGGAATTACTGACGATCCTGTCATTATTTGTGGCTTGTTTGCAAATCTTTTTAAAGAGCCATATTGTTCGGATTGTTTTGATCCTGATGAGGAGTATTTTGAATATATGAATTCTACACCCAGAGTTTCTTTGGACTCTTTATCCTTTACCTCAGAGGATATTTTAAAATGCTGATGATCGAATTTTCATAATGTTCGATCGATGAAGATTTTAGCGCTGGACCTGATGGAATTCCGGCCGCAGTGTTAACTCAATGCGGTTCAATTTTGTGTCAACCACTCTCTTTGTTATTTAATAAGTCTATAAACGAATGTTATTTTCCACTGTTTTGGAAAAAATCATTTATCAGTCCTATTTTTAAAAAAGGTTGCAGGAATGATGTTATTAATTACAGGCCCATTGCTAAACTGTCATCGATTCCAAAACTTTTTGAGCGAATCGTGTATGATCGGGTAAAAATTCGCTGTCGTGAAGTCACAACAACTCGTCAGCATGGTTTTGTTTATGACAGATCTACGGTATCTAATCTGCTCGATTTTACATCGTTTTGCTTAAACACCATTGAATCTGCTTGCCAGGTCGACTGCATCTACACTGATTTTAGCAAGGCATTTGATAAGCTACCACACAATTTAATTATATTTAAACTTAAGTCCATTGGATTTCCACAATATTTTGTAAACTGGATTAAATCGTGTTTGACAGACCGATCTTATCAAATACGATTCCGAGGGGTTTTGTCTACTGAGTTTATTGCGTTATCTGGTGTTCCTCAAGGAAGTCACCTAGGTCCACTTCTGTTAATTTTAGCCATTGACCCATATCATTAAAAACTCTCATCTGCTCATTTATGTGGATGATATGAAAATATACAGAAAAATAAATTCTCAAGACAATTCAGCCCTACTCCAGTCCGATCTGAAATCTTTTGAAGTTTGGTGTTCTAAAAATAATATGTTTCTTAATCCAGATAAATGCCAAACTATGACCTTTTCGCGAAAAAGGAATAATTTAGTTTTTGATTATAAAATAAAAGATACTGCTTTATGTCGTGTGGATGTCGTTAAAGATCTGGGAATATGTATGGATTCTAAGCTTTCCTTTAACAGTCATATTGATAACATTTGTAAAAAAGCATCTTCTATGCCGGGATTTATTAAACGCTGGGCCAAAGAATTCAATAGCATGATTACGACTACAACGTTGTATTATGCAATAGTGCGTCCTCACTTAAAGTACGCAAGTCAAGTTTGGTCTCCAAGTTACAATGTGCATGTTGATCAAATAGAGAGACTCTAAAAATGCTTTGTTCGGTTTGCCCTAAGGGGCTTAAGTGGATTTGACATTTTAAACCTTCCTCCTTATGAGGATCGCTTAAAACTTTTAAAAATGCAATCATTGAGTGAGCGAAGGAAGTCTGCAGATATCGTCTATTTGCACCAACTCATCACCGGTGTATTCGATTCTCTAGAACTTCTTTCTCTTATAAATTTTAACTCTAATCGTAGAAGCAGTAGAAATGCTAACAATTTAATTTACTTACCATTTAGTAGAACAAATTATATGTTAACTGCTCCTTTAAACCGTATGAGTAAATTATTTAATAATTGTAGCTTTTTTGATGTTAACTTGTCTAAAGGTCAACTCAAGAGTAGATTAAAAACTATTGTGTAAATGCATGGTTATGTTTTTGCATGTTTAGTCGTGATGTCTTGTGTTGTCCTTGAGCCCAACCATATTTTGGTGGGTAAATTTTTCTCACATTAGCTTATTTTGAGCCACTAATATCAATATCGTTGAAAATTTCAAAGATTTTTGGGTTGTGACTTTGAATGCGTTAATGAGGAGAATGTGCGAAAAAGCTGTAGTAGCTAAACTCGATTGTTATTGCATGTGAAAAAAAATACTATCCATGAAGAAAACACACTTTTGCATGAATTTGAAGCAATTTTGGAAGCACATTTTGCAGGGACCGCAAATAAAGATTTATAAAAAGAAGAGCTATTTTAAAATTATTTTTTTATCATAATCGTCGTTTTTTTCCGTCAGAAATAAAAGCTAATTTTGAATCCTTTTTTTTTGATCAGAAATAGAAATAATTCATTGATCTATATTTTTTCTAATCAGAAACAAAAATTATTTTTATTGATATTTTTTAGATCAAAAATAAAAATCGATATTTTTGTTTGATCAAATTAAAAAATTGTGTTTTTATCGAAATTATGTCGATCAAAAAACTAACATGTCTATTAACCCTCATCCGTCCCTTGTGTCAATTTGACACAATTTACAAATAGATTTTAAAACAGCGCTATCAATTGTAGGACAAATCGAAAACAAAAATGGTTCTATGGGTTTTTTTCGGTAAAATTTCATAATATCCTATACTCGATATGAAAACATAAACACAGTGCTGCCAACATGAAAAATTACAAAAGAGTTCCTGTTGTGTCAATTTGACACAATACATTCCTTTCCACTCGCTGAGACGCACTTATAACAAAAAATGGTCTGCTCTCAATATTGGTTAAAAAAACAACAGCAAAAACTACTTGGAATAAATGCTCTTTCAGTGCACTTACAACAACAATAAAAAATCTGCGCTCTCAAGTGTTTTTGAGGTCAAAATTAAGTGTTATTTATTGATGTGCAAAATCTGAAGTTTTTGAGAGTGGAAGTGATATTGATTTCGTCGGTCAAGAAACAAGACAAGAGGTTGCCGCCGAGCCAAATCCGTCGTGTCAGTCGAAAGATAAAACCATTCAATACTCCATTCAATTCAATGACCGCTCTGAATGCGTACGGTATCTTTGCCAATATGAATCCATATTGGAACTATTCGAAGAAGAATTTCCGTCGTCGCTTGTTTTTAATTGAAATTGGAAGTGCACTTGTACAACCATTCATTGAAAATCGTCAGCGTTTACCGAGAGGAGTAAACGCAAAATCTGTTGTGAGTGAACTTCAGGGTCTTCCACAAAATCTACCTACAAATGAGTCCAGCACGCCGAGAAGTCGTCTTCAACACGCTGAATCATCAAGGAAGCGTGCCAGATGTCATTTATGTCCAAACATTTCTGAGGAAAACATTCATTCCGTTCGATGTGACAAATGATAAAAAGAAGGTGTGTACCTATGACCACACGATAAAAGTGATAACTTCTAATTTTTCAACTATAAAAGAAATATCTATGTACATTAAGGTGCCTCGACCTCCATACAAAAAAAAAGTGTCAATGCCACCAACTAAAAATGAACCTTGACCTATTTTATGACGATTCCCAAAATATTTTGGCTGTCACGTTAACCACCAGTGAGCTAAACCATTTTGAAATTACCTCCAAAAATCATGTTTTTCGTAAAAACTTCGGCTGGTGTGGTTGTAAAGAAAGAAAACAAAAATAATAGTACCAAAAAAGTTCTTCCAAACTGCATCAAAAAATTTAAAATATTTGCCGTTGAACCAAAGATAATGCTGATTTTCATGCATTTTTTTGATCTTTTTTTATATTATTTTCACTAAAATTCAAATAACTTCATTATTTATTATGCTATCCTCGTTGCGAATATATCATTGGAAAGGTTTTGACTACTTCTATTTGTTCCTGGACAGAGTTTATCAATTTAATTACCATTTAAACTAAAATATTTAAAAATATAGCATCTTCTATAATATGCATGAGTCACTCAGCCCATGCCACAATCGATCTTTTGCGCACCAAATTCCCAAATCGTGTTTTCAGCCGTTTTGGCAATGTCAATTGGCCGCCTTGGAGCTGCGATTTTACGCATTTGGACTTTTTTTTGTGGGGAACCGTGAAGGGCCGATGTTATGCCAACGATCCGGAAACGATTCAAGTACTAAAAAAAATGTAATTTTGTTCATTTTATAAAAAAAAAACTCATAAAAACTTTTATTTGGCCCACCCTGTATGTACGTACAAACTATAAAAAGCACAAACCTACAAACGCATGATAAAAATGTTGACACAAACAACAACAACAAAATGCAAACGTAAGATTGTGTGTAGCGACGACTGCGATGCGAGTGCGCACATGTTCGTACATACCATGGTATAATAATACAAGGTAGCATTGACAACTGCTTATTTTCTCTTCTACAAGAAAACATCTCCTGTCAAAAACAGCTTTTTGTGTAAATGCATCTGCAGCTGCTGTGGTTGTTGTTTTTTTTTTTTCACTTCAACGTTTTCAACATTGCTTGTGTTTTCAATGGCGGATTGTGAGCGCTCTTTTTTTGAGTATATTTTTTGACAGGAGATGTTTTCCCAAGCAACTGTCATTGCTACCTTGTATTATTATACCATGGTACATACAAAAGCAGTGGCAGAATCTTACTGTATGCTGACGATTGAATCGAGAAAATCACTGATCAGAAATTGCCAAACGCGCCTAAAGAAGTTATCACTTCAAAAATGTTTGCCCACGTCATCGATTCATATTGTGTGAACAATGTAAACAAAAATTTTAACATATTTTCATATTTCAAATTTTGATCTGTAATAGACAATTTCAAAATAATATAATATTTCATTTTTTTCACCTTATTTTTTCTCAATTTTTTAACATTTAAGAAAAAATATAAGTTCATCAGCCTATATTTCTTGAAATGCTCTAATTTTTAATAAATTATATAAACGATTAAATCAATATTTAGTCACACAAATCGTTTCTAAAGGTTTAGTGGTGAATGAAAATTCATTGTGTCAAATTGACACAAAGGGACGCTTTTGTGTATGAAATTGAGGGACGGATGAAGGTTAAGATATAAATTATAATAAAATTAAAACCTGAAAAGTTAGAAAAAGCTCCATATTTCGAAAACAAAGGAAGATATGAAAAAACAACAGTGTTTTTGACTTTTATTAGAAAAAGTGTAAGTATTCCGCCATCAACTTGAGTTTAGAAGATATAAACGAATATTTCAAAAAATGTTCTGCCGATTTTTTAGCTTAATTCTCTTAATAACTTAACAAAATATTGCATGTTTTTGAAAATATCTAAAATATTTTCTTGTATAAAAAAAAAAAAAAATGCCGAGTCCCCTTGTCCTAAGCCTTGACAAGATCCTTGTCCGATTTTTTGCCCTAACCTTATCTATGTACAAATTCTATTCCAAATCCTTTTCGAAATACATGTTTAAAATCTTGTCCTTATCTTTGTCAAAATCGTTGTTAAAATTTTTGTCCAAGATGACTTGCTTCTATCGTAGTAAACGTACACTAAGAGAAAAAAATATTAAATTTATCCGTAAACTTTTTTGATTTATCCAAAAAACGAGTTATTTTTGCACCAATAACGCATTTGCATAAATCGACTACGTAAATATTTAAAATTGATTTAAATACTTTTTTAATTATATAAAATATTAAAATATTTAAACAGAATTCATAAAAAAATATATTTAAAATTATGCACGAATTTTTTAAATATCTTTGAAATATTTACTATATGAAAATAAAACTATCTAATTTAAAGAAAATTTATATAAAAATATTGAAATGAAAAAACAATATATTTAAATTCAATTTATAGTTCTTGTTTGGTATTTGTTATGAAGATTATATAGCCTAGATGTTTAGCCAAGATGCTTCGTGAGTGCGGTAGGTGAGATTTTGTGGGGAACCGAGCTCCACTTATTACCAAGGCAACGCAATTGATACCTTTGCATCACTTCGATGTAGAAAACATGACAATTGACGTACCTTTGCAGTACTTAGCAACAGAAAGGGGATAATTGTCATACCTCTGCAATACTTTGCGATAGAAAAAGGGACAACTACATAGTTCTGCATTACATTGGGATAGAAAATTAACCACTAACTGTCGCAATACTTGGTGCAAAAATATAGATTATCTCCGGCTGGGCTACAGGGTAGCTATAAGTTTCTGTTAGCAAAATTTCTACTTACAAATCTTGCAACTACAAAAAAAAAACAATCTATCAAAAGTTATTTCTTGTGGATTTCCTATTAAAATGGATGGAAAAGAAAGATTTGTGATGCTGAGGAAAATGTAAGTGCAAATGTTAATGTTGGCGAGATACAAGAAATGATTTCAATAATTTAGAACCTTTTATTACAGTAGCATTTTTTTGGGTTTCATGATTTTTGGGTTTCAAATAAGCTGTCAATTTGTTTGATCAGCTGTTAACTTGCAAGTTTATACTAGTTTTCTGTTCACGTATTTTTTCTGCTATTTTTCTTTTTGTGAATATTTTTTTTCAATTCTTCTGTTACTCTCTCCGTGGAAGTTTTAACAAGTTAAGTACATGAACAAACCTATACTTACAGTGTGTGGGTATTGTACTGTGTTATTGTCCATTTGAAGCACACAAACGAATTTTTATGTTGTTTTTTTTTACTACAGAAAACTATTAAAAAAATTAAAGTCTTTCGAAAAGATTAGCATGTGTTTATACCAGTGTTAAACAGCTTTGCCCCAAAATACATTCACAAAAGCAAAAGCACGAATATATCTCAGATACACCACGACGAAAGCTTCAGTTTGAAATTCTCCGTCGAGCAGTGATCATCTATGCTGCTCGTCTGCTTATGCGATCAGTTTGATCAGATCGTCTTCTTACACTGAATAAAATTTTATTTTATTTAATTTATTTAAAATTTAATTCTCACTAATTTACACAAAATTTTTTAATAAAATAATTCAATTTCTCAATATTTTACTTTATTTGAACACACATTTTTGTCTATTGAAATAAGTAATTAAAAGAAATCAGAAGAATGCATTTCTCCCATTAAATTTAGACTTGTCTTTACCTAGTCGTTTTCATTCTCTTAATTTATTTTTTCTTAGCCCGTATCTTTTTTTTATATACTTTTTCTTACTTTTATCAAATTCTCTTTTTTTAGCTATTGTTATTATTATATTTCCTAAGTTTGGCTTTACCTTAATTTCGCTTTTACCTTATCAACCTTTGTGAATTCCATAAATAAACATTAAATATAAACTGTGTACAATAGCAAGTCAACTTGCTAAGTCCTTTTGCAAAATAGCATGCAATTTTCTTTCAGTGAAAGCTTAAAAGCTCGCTAGTGTTAAAGCAAAGTGAGAATGTATTTGTAGGGTAAAGCTGTTTAACACTGCCCTGCAGGACCAAAATCAACTAGTGTGTAAAAAAGTTAGTTATAAGGAAATAACTTCACAACTGACTATAAATCGGTTGAAAAGTAATGCAGATGGCAACCAAACAGAATAAAGAAGTTTTCCTAACCTTAACTATCAAAGCTTAACTGTCAGAGCTAGTTCAAAAGAAATGTGCGATGAAGTGGAATAGAGAAAATATGAAAAGCAGTTATTTTTCTAGTAGTTTTTTTGTCAGTCGACAGCTTGTTCAAAAGAAATGTGAGATAAAGCGGAATAGAGAAAATATGAAAAGCAGTTATTTTTGTCGCAGTTATTTTATCAGTTGCCGAAGGAATTTTTGCGTGTAAGTTTCGGTCGTAAATAATATTAATCAAATAAATAAAATAATTATAAAAAGTGAAACTATAAAGTAAAAATTAAATAAAATGCAAGCGATTTCAAAGAGGCATCTAAGGAGATTGTGCAAAAAAGAGAAAGATAAATACATGCAGCAATTAAGCTCGAATAACCTAAAAAAATGTGCATCTAGTGTTGTTGAGAAAATTCAAGAGGCAGAAATTGAACAAAATCTTTCCATTCAGTTAGATTATGAAGCAGCCACTGCAGAAAAAAAAACTTTTCGGGATAGGTTAGGTTACTGGTACCGCCGAAATAGACCATCGCGGCAATGTCTTGAGGAATTACTTTCCATTTTACATGAGGAAGGCTTGGTGGTACCATTGAGTGCAAAGGCATTTTTAATGAAAAGGGATCGGTTGGCCGTGACTAAGGTTTCTCCGGGTTGTTACACACATTTTGGTATCGTTCAGCAACTGCACAAGATTTCAGGTATCATAAAAAATTATGATGAAATTGAAGTGGATGTAAACATCGATGGGCTTCCCTTATTCAAGAGTTCAAGGGCACAACTATGGCCAATTTTGATAAAAATTTTTAACATTCCTAATATTTCAGTGTTTCCTGTAGGTGTTTATGTAGGTCAAAGTAAGCCTAATAATATAGAAGAGTTCCTTTTTCAGTTTATAAACGAGGCAGAAGATTTAATAAAAAATGGAATTGAAGTTAATGAAAAATGTTATGCTTTTAAAATAAGAGCAATAATATGCAAAACACCTGCAAGATCATATGCATGCGGAACTGTAAGTCACACATCGAGCTATGGCTGCACAAAATGCAACCAAATTGGCAAAAAAATTGGTAACGTGCTAACATACTCTTCTGAGCAAGGGAACTTATTTCTGATAGTGATTTTGAAATCAGAAAATACTTACGCCATCAGCGAAAACAATTTGAACAGAGAAAAACACCATTAGAAAAACTTAATTTGGGAATGGTGACACAGGTTCCTCTTGATCCGATGCATCTTGTTGACTTAGGCGTCATGAGAAAATTCATTCTTCGGATTATTACAAACAAGAGCAATTTCCCAGTCAATAAAAGTAATAAAATAGACATTTCTGCTCATCTGAATAGTCTAAAGACATTTATTCCTAAGGAATTTTTTCATCACCCTAGGGACTTAGACGAAATATATAACTGGAAGGCGTCCGAATTTCGCCAATTTTTGTTGTATACGGGAATGGTGGTGTTAAAAGATCGAATACATGATGATCTTTATTATGAATTTATATTACTTCATTCTGCTTGCAGATTCCTTTCTTGCACTAGAACTTATAAAAAAAATATTCAAAATGCGCAAGTTATGCTGGAACTTTTTGTGGAAAATTTTTCTGTACTTTTCGGACAAAATAGTGTTTCTTACAATATCCACGGTCTTTTACACCTAAGTGAGTGTGCAAAAAGATACGGGCCTCTTTTTAATTTCTCATGTTACCCATTTGAAAACTACCTCCAAATTTTGAAAAAATACGTTAAAAAGCCGTCAAAAATTCTGGAACAAATATCTAACAATATACTGTATGAAAATATAGGTCTAGAGGAAAGACAAACAGGATTTAATAAAAGGAATAATAAAATTGTCAGTCTTACAACTACAGAATATTTTTTTTCCATTAAGTCTCCCAATAACCTTTGTGCTATTCGACCTTTTATTCCTATTTTGATAACAGGTTTCATTGAAAATGGTACAGGTGTTGTAACAGGTAAAAGAGTAGTTCAATTCCGCATGGCCTGGTATACCTAAACATATCTTTAGCGCATAATTTTTATACACCCACGATTAAAAAAAAAGATACAGTATACCGTGTATACAGTAAAGAAGTGAAACTTCTTCTTTGTATACACTCTTTCTCTTCTAGAATAAGAACCATTTTAGTGTACAGGCTCGATTATGCAATCGTAAAGCTACGCAACGTAACGTGGCGTAGAGTTCTATCTGGAATAAAACCCATCGCTGCGCTAGGTTACGTTACGATTTCACTAACCACTTACACTTACTTTTCATAAGATAGAACTCTACGTCACGTTACGTTGCGTTGCTTTACGATTGCATAATCGAACCTTAAAGGCAAAGAGAGAACTTTTTAAGCAAAAGAAATACAATAAAAAGTTTTTATAAAAAAAAATATTCTGTTTATTTAATATTCATTGGTATGGGCCTATGGCCGAAAAGCAATTAATTTGATAACCAATTTGCGTCGTATTTACATATAGATGTGAATACAGAAAACAACTTGATATATTTTTAATTCAACATATGTACATATTAATATTACTTATATCAAACATATTATACTTACTATTATTAATAATATTTCGATATAAAATTATATAACTACAATATGTATAAAATAGTTATATTGAAATAACTTATTCCAACTTTTCTTGCGCACAGTGTCAAGTTGGCGTCATGGGCGACAGCATATGCTTTATGCATTTGGGTTTCTATATAATTTTATATCGCAATATAATGAATAATAACATAATATGTGTAATATGAGCAAAATTCATAGGGGTTATATTGATATATTGAATTAAAGATATACCAACGTTGGTATTCTAAAAAAATATTGGCATGGCAGCCCTAGCATGAGAGTCTACTTTGCGAAAATCATAATGCGCTCAGGAAAACTCTCTTATTCACTTCTGCTTCGCCGAATCTTTCTCTCTTCTACCCGAGTCATGGCAACCCCCCCTGTCTACCACACATAGAACGCAATTAGCACACAATCTGCGGCATTTGCCACCCAGCGGTAATCGAAACGCTTCAAAAGCACTAAACAAGTGCTTCTGCCATAGCGCTTCACACATCTGAAGCGCTTTTTAAGTAAACCACATTCATATTAAAATTTATATTGGATATCCTAGGATGAAAGCGCTTCTTAACAAACAAATAGTTAAAAAGCTCTTTAAAAAAAAAACAAAAAACATAGTGAGAAAATTTTATAAGATGCGAGGATTGAACTCGGAACACTGGCATTACAATCAAATATCTTACTGCTCTGCTATTTCCCCGCTGGTTTCGTTATGAACAAAATTTGTATAAAACTAGTAAGAAATGATCTTCGACTGGGCCGAAGTTAAAATACCCACACGGCCGAACCAAAGTTTTTTTTTTAAAGTCTTAAGCAATCAATAAAATGTTTATCTGTAAAAACGTTTTCGTTATATTTTTAACAGAAAATATTCGCTTTTGTTTTTTGATAAAGTCGCTTTGTATGGGAGGTGGGCGTGGTTTTCACTCAATTTGTTTGAATTCCATACACATAGTACACGTTATATATCAAAGTGTATATGCAAAATTTCAAGTCCATACATTAATTTTTGTGGATTTTAGAGAAATTTTACCTTTTTGATAAAGTCACTTTGTATGGGAGGTAGGCGTTGTTTTCATCCGATTTGGTTGAATTTCATACTTAGAGTGTATTTTGAACATCAAAACTCATATGCAAAATTGCAAGTTCATATATTAATTTTTGTGGAATTCTAAGAGATTTTACCGTTTTGATAAAGTCACTTTGTATGGGAGGTAGGCGTGGTTTTCATCCGATTTGGCTCATTTACGAACTTGACCTTCAGTTTTTAGATAAAAGCTTAAATATTGAATTTCGTTTTGATAGCTTTAAAATTACGGCTGTAATCGTGATCACAGACAGACGGACAGACGGACAGACAGACGGACATGGCTAAATCAACTCGGGTGGTGATGCTGATCAAGAATATATACACTTTTCTATACCTACCACGCCTCTTTATGGGCGTTACAAACGGAGTGACAAAATTAATATACCCCCATTTACGTTTTTTAAACGTGGGGGTATAAATATGAGCTCCACAACTCTGAACTCTGAAAAGCACATCCTCAAAGCATACCAAAAATGCGCATAAAAAGCGCTATTTCTATGAAAGCTTTTTATTTTCCCGCTGGGCATCTACAGCAAAAGTAGTTTGATTAATTGGTTTAAAGAGTAATTTTTTATATGAAGAGTTTAGTTCGTTGGATAGAGCGTTGTCTTTGTATTCTTTAGTTCGTAGGTTAGATCCTCAGCGGTGACAAGCAAATTTTTTAAGTCTTTTATACAATGTATATCTCTCTCATTCTCTCTACTGAAAAACATATCTTTCTTCTCTATCGTGTAACGAAATGAATTAAATTGACCTTGAAATTTCACTCCTCAATATTCTCGTTCAAATTTCGAAGCGCCGCCTAAGAAGTTTCACTTCAAAAAACCCCTTTTACTGGGGTTTATTAATTTTGTCACTCCGTTTGTAACGCCCATAAGGAAGCGTGGTAGGCATAGGAAAGTACATATACTCTTGATCAGTATCATCACCCGAGTCGATTTAATCATGTCCATCTGTCCGTCCGTATGTCTGTCCGTCTGTGTGTGATCATGATTGCAGCCGTAATTTTCAAGCTATCATCACGAAATTCAATATTTAAGCTTTTATCTAAAAAATAAAGGTCAAGTTCGAAAATTAGCCACATCGGTACAAAACCACGCCTACCTCTTATACAAAGTGTCTTTATTAGGCCGTGAGGTACATATGTTGTGCCTCAATAAAATATTTCAAAATTTCACGGATATATAAAAAAAAAAACATTTTCTGATATTTCGTGCGGATTTTTTGATACCAAAATACACTAGATCTATAAAAAAAAAAAAAAAATGGCCCGGAGGACCCGATATTTTTTTGTATGGTGGCAGTTAAAGTGTTAAAGTTTAAAATTTGAAAAACAAGTGGAGTGAAAAATTTTTTGTGTGAGGTGGGCGTGTCGGAAAAAAATATTTTTTTTTTCTTAAACACTTTAATTTAAGATTCCTGAGCGAAGTGGTTTCATCATAGGATAAGTAATAGAAGTAATAGAAAAATATAGCTTTTATAATTTTTATGTGGTAGGTGTGATTTTGGGCGATTGGCGTGATTTTGGGCGGATATCAACAAATTTTTGTTTTTGTCAAATTGACATGTGTGTAATTTTATTGATCTACGACGACTACTTCTATTTTGACATTTTTTGTAATCACACATTTTTTGTATGTGACTCAACCACTGTGCGGCGTCACATGCCACACAGCGCGTGATATAATTAATTTATTAAAAAAAGAAACACTTGACGTTCGGTTGAATTAACGAAAAGAAGTAGTGAACTGGTCACCTCGTTGTTGCGATTTTATGCCATCAAATTATGTTCTTTGGGGGTATGTAAAGTCGCTTGTGTACGCCGATAAACAAGAAACAATGGAGCACTGGTTAGCAAACATTCGAAGCGTTATTGCAGAAATATAGACTAATTTACTGTGAAGAGTCTATGAAAATTGTACCTCCAGATCACGCTATGTACGTGCCAGCCACATACTCGAAATTATAATTAAACTTTAATATCAGAAAAATTACATTTAAGATGAAGTTTATTTTTTGGATTTTAAAAACATTTTTCTGTGTTTAATTTCAATTTAAAATTCTCCGCCTCTAAAATAAACCCTTTACAAAGAACTGTAGAAGAAGTACTTAACTGCAGGTGTTGCCACATCAAAAGCATTAATAAAAGTTGCCCCAACAAAAACCAAATCAAATTAAAAAAAGTACTTACAAGATAACCCGGCGGATATGTGCGAAAAAAAATCTCAACAATTTTGTCGTGTAGGTAACAGATGCAACAGACTTATTTGATTTTCTCGTCGTTGTTGTTGTTGTTATCTTTGTTGTTATTGTTGAAGTTGTTGTAGAATTTTCTGTCATTGTCAAGTGTCGCATTATTAACTCTTGAACTTTTGGTACTTGGCACCAAGTGCTACACATCATGTGACGCTTTTTGTAGTTTAATCCAACATAAAAAGAGCTAACTCAGGTTTACAAAAAATATTCCACACAAGCAATTTACACACACTGACTAAACACACACACACACAGAATACCCACCCAGTCAACCACACATGCTTAATTGTTGTAAATATTTAAAAATATATTTTTTTCGTATGTTTTGCAGGTAGCTGGCATTTTGGTTGGATTCTATGCGACATCTGGATATCGCTGGATGTGTTACTTTGCACTGGCTCTATACTTAGCTTATGCGCCATCAGTCTAGACAGGTAAATATTTTATACCTAAAATGAACTAAATTAGTGATGCTCATACACACGATGTTTGGCTAGGTTCGTTCACACAAATTCCGACTCCTTCCAAGTTTACTATTTAAAATAGAAAAAAAAGTTTTACACAAAGGATATTCTTAAAAACACTTCAATGTGAACTAAAAAAAAACAAAATGGCAAATTTGCTTGCGGAAATTAATACACACCAAACAGTTTCAATTACATTTTAATGACATTTCATCAAATACACCCACCAACACACTCATATCAATATCACACTCAATATTATCCTAACTGTATAGGTTGACTTCTTTGTGAACATTGTCATTAGCTTCTGTTTTTGCAAAAAAAAATTGTAACATTTACCTTTAGATATCTAGCCGTAACGCAGCCTTTGACGTATTCCAAAAAGCGTCGGTCGAAGCGCTTGGCTCTTTTTATGATATTCATTGTATGGGTTATGGCGCTTTTCATTACGTGTCCTCCATATTTGGGCTGGTAAGTGTTGTTGTTGTTGTTGCTGTTGTTGCTGTTGTTTTTTTTTTTTTTTGTAATGTAATTGTTTTTCATATTTCTTACCCATATGAAGGTTGCCTTTTAAGTCTTGCGCCTACGCAACACTAAGCATTGCCAGATGGATTTTGACAGTTCCATTCAAAAATTCACATTTTCTTACATTTAACACAGTACTATACGAGGTCAACTGAGATTAATGAGTCCTAAAGAAAAAAAATAGGTGTCTCTGAGACAAAAACATCAATATATTAATTTTAAAAATCGGATTATAAATACCGAATCTATGAAGAAAAATGTAAATGCGCGGCCCCTACAAAAAAAAAAAAAATAAAAAACAAATTTATGAAAAGCCCTTTAAACATGCTTCGTGTAAGATGGTGTACGGTGCGTTCTGTATAAAAAAAGCAAAGATATGACGAAAAAATGAAAAATTGCCCTAAGCTTTGCAAGAAAAGCTTGATTTTATTAAATTTATTCTATGGAAAATACGGGCTTTCCATATCTGATATTAAAATGGTACCTTAAGATGGTAAAACTGAGATCCTGTGGGTAGTACTTACCCTTAGGACTAAGGGGGTCATTTGAGGTCAATAACTTCCAAAGAAGAAAAGGAGGTCTCTTAGAAACTAAAATATCGACATATCATTCTTAAAGATCGGACGGTAAATTCAGAAGCTAGAAAGAAAAATTTAAATGGAAGACCCCTACCTCAGAAAAAAAATTTTTTTTTGGTGAAAATCTTTTTTTATTTTTCTTAAATTTTCTTGCAAATGAAATCCGGATAAGAACGTTTTCGGTGCATCTATCTATACTCTTTACTATTATATAAAATGAAAGTGAACATTTTTTGTGTCCGCAAAACTCCAAAAGTACTGGTCCGATTTTTTTTAAATAAGTTTTAAAATATCACATTTAATTTACAAAAGGTTCATTGGTTATTCGAAATTTCGAAATTTTAATAATAAGTATCTTTAATTAAAGTGTTAAGTTTTTTAAAAAATTATCCACAATGCCATGCATTGCTTGATCGTTAGCTTTTCATGCGTTTGTGCTGCGGGAGCCTCAATAAACTGCATGTTGCTCTCTACTATACTCTTTTTGTTCTCAGCAAGCACAAAACAACAAAACAAACAAACAAATACATACCATACATACTTCGCTGCGCTTAAAGCTAATTGGATCGAAGTACAGTCTAATAATGGGTGTTTTTTTTAGGGGTTTGTTTTTCGAATAGAGATAAAACTGGCATTTTGTGGTCAAATCTAGCAACTCTAATGTCATTTATGTTCAGTTTGGTTTGCCATTTCATCATGAACAGGTTGACAAAAGAACAACGCTTGCAAATCGTGCAAATTTATTTCGAAAATAATGGTTAAGCTCGCGAAGTTTACCGCAAGCTCCGTCCATTTTATGGTCGACATAATCGTCCATCAGAGCAATTAATTCGGTTAACCATGGGTCGTTTTCGCACTACGTTTACTCTATGTGATAATACGCATCCGCAGAGACGTCAAACAGTGCGCACCGAAGAAACAATTGCCGCTGTAGAGCAAAATGTTGAAGAAAACCCGAATGAATCGATTCGCCACCGTGCACAGCAATTGGAGCTTTGTCCATCAACTTTATGGAAGATTTTGCGCAAAGATCTTGGCTTGCGACCTTACTTGTGCAAGAATTAAAGCCGCGAGACCATGCAATGCGTCGTGATTTTGGTGTATGGGCCGAAAATGAGATTGATCTCGATGCTGATTTTCATCGCAAAATTTTGTTCAGTGATGAGGCTCATTTTTGGTTGAATGTTTACGTCAACAAGCAAAATTGCCGCATTTGGAGTGAAGAGAATCCACATGAGATCCTTGAGACGCCATTACATCCACAAAAACTGACTGTTTGGTGTGCTCTATGGGCTGGTGGAGTCATTGGGCCATACTTCTTCCGAAATAATGCTGGAGAGTCAGTTACCGTTGATGGAGACCGGTATAGAGCCATGATAACCGACTATTTTGTTCCCAAATTGGATGGCATGAATGTGAATGAGTTGTGGTTCCAACAAAATGGCGCTACATGCCACACAGCGCACGTCACAATCGACTTATTGAATGAAACATTCGATGAGCGCATAATTTCGCGGAATGGACCTGTCAATTGGCCACCAAGATCGTGTGATTTGACAGCACTGGATTATTTTCTTTGGGGATATGAGAAGTCGCTCGTCTACGCCAACAAACCAGAAACGTTAGGGGACTTGGAGGCCAACATTCGTGGCGTTATTGCCGATATACGGCCCCATATGCTCGAAAAAGTGGTTGAAAATTGGACCTGTAGAATTGGCTTTATTCGAGCCAGCCGCGGCGGCCACATGCCCGAAATCATATTTAAACATTAATGGCATAAAATTATCCTTCCAATAAAGCCAAATTGATGGACATTAAAACAATTTTCTTGTGTTTTATTTCAATTCGAAGTTCTATACCTCTAAAAAGAACACCCTGTATGTTCGAAGTAGTTTTGATGTGGAGAATTAATCTAACACAGTTTTGTTAAAAGGGGATTCAGTGACCACCTTTAGCATGTTGAGGATTTTTTTGATGAGAATGAGATTCAATCCGACTTGATGTATGTATGTATGTATGTATGTACGTATGTTTATTTGTTTCGCTGCATGCAACTTTTCTACACATGTTTTGACGGTGGTTTTCCTGTAATTTATAAATGAACAAAAGGAACGGGTGACTTTTTACTTTATAGAATTGACATTGTGTGATTCAATAAGTTTTTTTATAAACAAACAAGATAACTGGGGCGGGCATAGGAAAAAGGGTTATGGCTTCGACCACACAAGTCAAATTTTTGATATTGAATAGCTTTGGAACTAAACGTCGCATGACAATAAAACTCAGCATAGAGTTACTAATCGCCAAAATCTTTTTACTGGAAAACTGATATGTGCATTGGAAAAGGGGGTGTGGCCCGATTCTTTATACAGAATAGCTTTGGAAGCTAAGATCACAGGACATTGAAACTCATAATGGAATTGTCACCTGGGAGTGATGTTCTGCTACTGGGAAACTGTAACGGGCAGTGGAACATGAGCGTGGTGTCAGACTAAGGGATTAATAAAAGTTTTGAATTTACTTATTATTTCCAATATACTTGCCGGGTGCAGCAACGCGCGCCGGGTATCGCTAGTATTTAATAAAAATAATATGATAGACAAAAAATTTAAAAATTTTCCGTTTTGCAAAAAAATTAAAAAAAATTTTAATGTTTCTAGTGGAATACCAAAAAATTTCTTTTGTAAAATTTCATGATTTATTTACAGGCTTTCCAATACTGAAATCAAAATGGTACCTTAAGATGGTAGAAGCGGAGGTCCGGTGGGTCAGTACTATAAAGGGTCAACTGAGATCAATGAGTCCTATAGACAAAAATAGGTCTCCCTGAGACAAGAACATAGACATATAACTCTTCAAAACCGGACAGTAAATAAGTTATGAAGAAATATATCGATGCGCGACCCCTACGTTCGGTCAAAAAATAATTTTTTTTCGAAACTTTCTTTCAATAATGTTTCAGATTAACTAGTGTGCTGCGACTTTTTTTCCCCTATAAGGCGCTTATTGTATTGTTTAGAATGATTTGAAAATTGTATTTTGGCAAAAAAATTGAATAAGCACGTGAACATTTTCGGATGAAAATTTTTTACGATTTTCGACTTGGATTGACAAGAAAGGAATGCAACTATCAACTTAGTTCGACTTTTGGTGATGAAGCACCTGGGTGTGGTGCTTCAACTGTAAATTGATGGTTCAATGAGTTCGTACGTGGTTGTCGGTCTGTCCAAGGCGTATTTTGTGAAAGTCGTCCAAGAACGGCTGTTGTGGCAGAAAACACTGATTTTGAGAGTAGACCGGCATGTGACATATCGTGAGATGGATTCATTCTTACGAATTAGTAAACTAAGTAGTTACAAAACTGCAGTCAGGAAAGCAAATAGAGCCTCTTGATCTTCCTTCTGTACAGAAATGGAAAGCACTTCGAGGCGTCAAGGATTAGGAAAATATTATCAAAGTCCCCAACAGCACCAAGTTTTCTTCAAAAGGAAGATGTTACCTGAACAAACTCATGCGTCGAAACCTTAGATACTCTTATGGGCGTACATTTTTCTGGTAGTGTGTACACCTACAACTCCAGCTTTCAAACATCCCCCTCTGACCTTACACCTCAACAAATTGAGCAGCTGACCAGCAAGTAGTAGTTAAGATGGGCGATTTACTCGTTGCAACCCTATAAATCTTCGGGACCCAAAGGTATTATACCAGCTCAACTCCACTATAGTTTCAATGCAATAGTACCCCGGCTTCAGGCAATCTACTGAGGTTTCCTACTATTTAACTTTATTCCAACAGCTTGGAGAGAGACCAAAGTTATGTTATCTTTATACCAAAAGCGAGGACCTGTCCGGAAACTAAATCATATAACTTTAGGCCTATCAGTCTTTCCTCCTTTTTAGTTAAAATACTGGGGAGACTGATTGGACTTCTTATTAAACCGAAACTCAGAATTTCGGCAGATTTACAGAAACAGCTCTCCATTCTCTTGTGGCTACAATCGAAAAGGCACTTCAGAACAAAAAATACGCGCTTGACGCCTTTCTAGACATACTCGTAGCAGGAGCATTCAATAACGTTCTTCCCTGTGCGGTTTAAGCAGCCCTCTCAGAAATGGGGGTGGAGAATTTTCTCGTGAGACTCATCAATCAGATGCTATTGGTGTAGGGTGGTGAACTCAGAAATGGGAGGATCCTCTACCCGTAGGTGTGTAAGCAGGGGAACTTCGCAAAGGGGAGTCTTGTTTCCACTTCTGTGGTCCGTGACGGTTGACCGACTATTGCGCATCATGGAGGAGCGTTATTGCATATGCCGATGATATTGCTCTCGTCTTTAACGGAAAATTTCTTCAAACCCTCTCATATTCAACTCATGGAAAGAGCACTCTTAATCCTTTCGAGATGGGCGTCCGCTTGTGGATTAAGCGTTAACCCAGATAAAACAGATCTCATCCTTTTTACTAGAAAATACAAAATCCCCAACTTAGAATTACCGCGTCGGAGTGGCACGAGGTTGCTCTTTAGTGATAGGACGAAGTACCTAGGAGTTATTCTGGATAAGAAACTTATCTGGAATGATACCACAAAGGAGTGTGTTAAAAAGGCAAATATTGCTCTATTTACCTGTAAAAAATCTATAGGTAAAAAATGGGGTTTTTCTCTCAAAATACTACGCTTGATTAATACGGAAATTGTCCACCTATACTTGTATACGGTTCACTTATATGGTGGAGAGCCCTTAAGGGTGAACTGCACTTCAGAAATTTGCAAAGGTTCAAAGAAGTGCATGCCTCTGTATTACTGGTACATTATCCACAACCCCAACTAATGATCTTAATGCCATACTTCACCTTTCTCCTCTAGATATCTTTGTCAGAGAGTGTGCTAACTCAGCAGCCCTCAGACTAAGAGAATCTAGAAATTGGATAGATAGCACCTGCGGTCACAGGGTAATTCTGAACTCGTCGGTTCATGACAAAAATGATTACTGTGCTCGTTGCTTAAATCTTAAAAAGAACAGTGAAGTTCTTATCCCTTCACGGCTAGACTGGGTTAACAAAACCCCCCTTAAAATAACGGAATTAAAATCTTTACAGACGGATCCAAGCTTCAAAAACAGGTAGGGGAAGGAATTTACTCCCAAGATCTGGAAATAGAAGCTTTCTTTAGACTTTCAAACTATTGTAGTGTAAATTTAACCCTTCAGGGGGCATATATTTTTGGTTTTTGATATTTTTTATTAAAAAAAAAAAACTATGATTTCGGTGGAAAAGCCGCAATAAGACTGCTTGTAGGTATAAGCTTGTTGCGCGCCCGCCGCAGGTTAAAATACTATTTTTTTAATTTATTGTTAATTTTTTTAAGTACATAATGTGAATTTAATGAAATGTAATCATACTTTTAGCATAATAAAAATGTATTTATTTATTGTTGATATTAATACCTAAATTGCACTAATTTCATGAAAAAGTGGGAAAAGGCTGCGGGAGAAATTTCGACGCAGCAGGGGCGGTATCATATTTCTTATGTATGTGTTCCAAAAAAAATAAAACATTTATAAAAAGCAGAGAAAAGATTTTATTTTTAATTTGTGCAAATATTGTTTAATATGGGCATTTTTTCGAAACTTTCGGGCCCGATTGGCACGGGTAAACGTTGTCTTAAGAAAAAAATTTTTTTAGTTTCGTTCTAAGAATATAAAAACGCATAAAAAAACCTTTCAGCCCCTTGATATTTCCAAAAATCGCAAAATAAGGGACACTCTAATGGGCACCCGGTCATAGGGATATCGAGGGCTATAATCTGGCTGACGAATTAGCAAGGAAGGGGACGACCTCGAACACCTTTTTAAAAGAGGATTTTATTGGTATACCTATGTCCTCCTATAAACTCCAGAGCAAGAACATATCCTTGAGTCTTGCACAAGTACGTTGGGAACACCTTGTCACATGTAGGGTAGCTAAGCTAACGTGGCCTCGCTACGACTTAAAACGCACTAAATCACTACTTGAATTAAGCGGGGTAAGCCTTTCAAAAATAGTAGGAATCCTCACGGGTCACTATCTAATCGGAACACATGCTCTTCGATTAGGACTTACATCAAATGATTTCTGCAGAAGCTGCAAATGGGAAGAAGAGGTAGAAAATGTCCCGCATTTCCTCTACGAATGTCCGGCGCTAAGTAAATGGAGATTGGAAACTCTGGGACATCTCTTCTTAAATGGACTTACCGAAGTCTCATGCCTGGAAATCGAACATATCCTAAAGTTCATCCTCCGTTCGAACTAGTTTACTGAGGAGGGATATCTCTCATAGATCAAAAGAGATTTTGTGGTATCACAAGGGGTCTGCACTGGCCTAAGTGTACGAGTCGTCTACCGGGTCAGCCATTAAAACCTAACCTAACCTAACGAATTAGGTCTAACGAATGGACTAGCATACATTCGATTTTACACGGGCGTCAGGAAGATTTGTTCTCATTACATACCCCATCATTTGACAGTAGCTCAAAAAAGAAAGGCTGTCGATTGATATAAGAAAATGCTGAGAAAATACAGCGGGGGTAGATCGAAACACGCTTACAACATCAATATGAGTGAAGAATCTACGCTTATAGAATGGATCTACGCTTATGAGCACGAAACTTTGGGTCTTTCAAAGTGAGCAAAACCCGACAAAAGTTGTCCGCAGACGAAGTACATCTACGCAAATGGTTGCTAGTTTTTTCAGAAAAACCGGTCATGTCGAACCTGTGCCACTTGAGCCACGAAGAACGGTTAATACTGAATGGTACACAACAAAGTCTTCGGAGAATTGAGGAAAATCAACCGCCTTAGGAAGATCATCATTCATCACGACCATGCTAGTTCCCACATACCAGCTCCAACAAAAGAGTTTTTGAGCACACTAACGTGGAATTTAAGTATCATTCCCCTTACATTCCCAATTTGGAACACAATGACTTCTTCGTATTCTGTCACATTAAGAAAAAAATGCGTGGCGAGCGTTGTTCTATGCCTGAACTGACCGATGAGGAATTCAAAACCCTGTTTTGGGAGATACCAACTTCAGAGAGGCAAAACTGTTTCAAAAATTGGTTCAAGCGAATGCAACAGATCATTTTGGGAAAATACTTTGAAAAACAAAAAAGTTATTTTCACCGATTAACCATTGTTTTTTCATTGTTAGGCGCAAGACTTAAAAGCCAACTCTCGTAGTTGCTTATTTTGTATTAAATTTTTATATTTAAAGCAATATATTTAGCTTTAATTATAATTTTTTTAGGCTGCGTTTATTTTTCGGTTCGCTCATGTACGCACGCAAGCCCACGTACGAGAGCTAAAGCAATATTTAAAAGCAATCGTACTGGCTCTTGTACGAGAACGTCAGCATTTGTTAAGTACGCGCCCACGCGCAAGAATGAAAAGAGAACACAGTAGAGCACACGGTTTTTCTTTTGAAATTTTGTGTCGATAAAACATAACAAGAAACCATTCAATTTCAAACCATGTCTTCATGTTAAAAAAACATACACATGATATACATAGATGTCATAAATACGCAAATTTTATATTTTTATCTATTTTAACACGTTCTTCATTTGTCTGTTCTTAGCATCTATTTTTAACCAACTTAACGATGAGCTAGAGTTTCAAAACTTAAAGGTCACACGGCGGTTGCTTTAAAATCGTGAGGTTGTGAGTTCGAGCCTCAACAATGTCAGTGAATTTTTTCCGGTTTTATTTTTGTTTAATTTTTCATATTTATGGAATAATTTCGTTTTTTAAACAAATTCTCTTGTCACCTTCAGTGGTGAACTTTTTAAAATTCAAATATTTCAAGTTTTAGATAGAGTTCAAAATAATGTTTTATAAATTTTGTTTGATAAATGCCCTGCCTCAAAAAAAAAATTACTCTTAAAAAAAGAATTCTTATGCGTGTTTTATGAGTACGCAATGAAAACACTCATAAAGGAGTCTTTCATATGATTGTAAAATTATTGTTCAAAAATTAGACTCTAAAAAGAGTATTTTTTATGTATGTTTTATGAGTATGCAATTAAAAGACTCCTAAAGAAGTCTTTGATTTGATTGTAAAATGATTGCTCAAAAATAAGGCTCTTAAAAGAGTCATTATTATTCTTGCTTTATGAGTTCTGATAAGAAGAACTCATTAAAAAGTCCTAAATAAGACGGTATTATGATTGTTCATAACAAAGACTCACAAAACGATTATACTTATATTGTATGATTTATGCGTGATTATAAAAGAGCCACATAAAAGAGTGTTAAATACGATGTCTGACCATCATGGCTGATCCTCTGTAATTTATAATGTGATGGTAATTTGTGAGAATGTGAATATTTTTTTGAAGTGTATGCTCCAATACGTCATAATTTATCTTTTTGTCGTTCAGCGTTCAGTTGAGGAGCTTGCAAAATTGAGTGAAGGGATACGTGTTAATATGGCAAAGTGAAATTTTTAACTTTACATTTTTCTACAATTTCTTTTTATTTGAAATGTTTAAAAAAAAATATTTTTGTTATTTTTTTACTTTTCAATTATAAAATATTTTAAACAAATTTTAATCTAAAAATATATTTCAGTCTAAACGGATCATATTATTACTATGAGTTCTGAGGGAGACTTCAGTATAAGTCTTTAAAGATTCCATTATATGATTCTTAAAAGAGCATTAAATATGGCTATTGAAAGAGTCTTAATTTGGGTCCAAATGAATAATTTATATGGTTCTATTTATATAAAAGAGTGTATATATAAAAGAGTATATATAATGAGTATTTAAAAATTTTTTATATAATGAGTCTTAAAAGAGTATTAAAAGTGAGTCTTAAAAGAGTCTTAACTCTAAGTCAAAAAAGACTAATTTATATGAGTTCTAAAATAGTCTCTATTTCGAGTATTTAAAGAGTCTTTATTATGAGTCTTAAAAGAGTCTTAATTTTGAGTCCAAAAAGACTAATTTATATGAGATCTAAAAGAGTCTTTCTTATGTGTCTTAAGAGATTATAAAATATGAGTCTTAAAAGAGTTTTAGTTTTGCGTTCAAAATGAGAGATGAAGCAGTCACTATTGTGAATCATATTTTGAAGCCCACAAACTACGAAAATGTTCTCATAAAAGAGTTTTTTTTGAGCGCATTATGACGATACAAACTCATTCATATGAGTCTTAAAAGAGTCTTTTAAGAGTCACAATGTTTGCTGGGTGAGTTTTTAAGAAAACATAGGATACAACTGTGTGTGTGTGTGTAAAAAAGTGTAGTGCGTGTTAGAAAAAGCTTAAAAAAAGTATCATTCCAATTGTACTGATAAAAAAATAAGAGAAAAGATTTGAAAAGTTAAAAACCTAGAGCATTTTATTATATGTGACCCGGTCTACGAAAAGGGACCTTCGGTGTGAAAATATCATTTTTCACTTTTTTGGCGATTCGGATAGACTAATGTGTGCTCTTTCTAATGGCGCAAAGCAGAAGTTTCCAACTCGTAAAGAAGTTTGTCAGGAATTTTCCAAAAAAAGAGCAGAAATGAGTGAAAATGAAAAAAAATTGGTCGAGACAGTTCATTCTACTATCAACAATCCGATCTCGTGGTATAAGTGTATTGCATTTCTTAACACAACAATCGGTAGAGAAATATTTTGTTATCAGCTTTTCTTCTTCTAAATCCACAATAGATAAGTCCATTTTAACGAAACTTTCCTCTGTATTATCTCCTGCCTGATGTAAATCATGATCGCTGTCGAAATCGTTATCAATGTCGGTTTTATCACTATCTTGTTCGTCTTCACCAATATATTGTCTAAGAACGAAACTAACCTCTTCATCTACACTCATTTTTAATTTATTTCGGAATCAAAAGACGCATAAAAATGATTTAGTAAACGTAATCACCTCTTCACTGTTGGTCGTTAACTAAAAAAAAAGAACTCGTATTAATTGACTAAGAAATACAAATCTGTAAGAATAGAGGATAAGCTGAAATAAATGAAAAGACGCCATTCAGTGTGCGACAATTAAACGTTTACAAACAGCTGTTTTCTCGAAAACTTGTTTTTACACCGAAGGTCCCTTTTCGTAGACCGGGTCACATATTAAGATTTAATACAAAAAATATAAGAAAAAATTCATTAGTAAACCAAACTGTAATTGAAATTTTATTTCAATAAAATCATTAAAACCATAAACAAACAAAATTGTGTTTGTAATACATACATATACAGTTTCTTGTTAACATCAAATTGAATTAAAATAATCGGAAATTTAAGCTTGGCGGTTTTTTTTTAATTGCAATATCCTACAAATTGATTTCAAGATCAGTTAGCGATTCGGCTCCTTTGAGGTTGTTAACTTAAAGAAAAATGTTTAAGTTTTTTATAGTATGATAGGCCTCATTTCAAGACACATTAACCCTTCGAGCCACACCTTCACTCTAGTAACATAGAGCCACATGGGGGTATGTCATCGCCCCACGTCAAAAAATCGTTGTAAAATTCCGAATTTTGGATATATAAGTTTAAAACTTTCAATGATTATTATTTTTGGTCTTGTTCAACATTTTGTATATTTATTTTCTAATATTTTAAAAATGGCTGACTTTAGGATAGCGGCCAAGTTAGAAAAACGTGGAAAATTAGCTCTTTTACTAAAAAATTCATAAATTTTACAGTTTTTTAATTTACGAGTTAAAAATGTATGCTTGAAGGCATCAAATACGTTGCTATAAAGACAAAATATTAGTCATAGCGTTAGCTACGAAAAACACATTTATTCTGTCAAAAAACTGCACCCACTTTTTAAAAAAACGAAAAAAAAGATTTTTTACCAATAACATTCGAATAAACTCGTCAAGTGTTGATTTTAGGACCTGAAATATTTTTTTTAAGTAATTTAATAATATAATTAGAGAAAAAAAGTCAAATTCAAATTCAATAGTTCAGACACTAAAATAAATTTTTACACAAAACTACATTTTTTATTTTAATTTATTAATTTATATTCATACATACCTTAAAACAATAAAAAAATAATTAAATTCAATATAATCAAATATTTAAGTTATTTCTTAAAATATACACTAAGCCACACGTGGGGTATATGAGAGCACCAGTCAATTTTAAAGGAATGCCAACGACACACTAACTCATCCCTGACCTTCAAAATTGATTGAGAGTAAAGATAGTTAGGTTGTGAACACGCAGGTAGCGTAAGGAGTATGCATAAAAGTTTTTAATTTAAAAAAATAGGTTTTTTAAGGCATGGGGCGATGAAAAGCACCAGTGTGGCTCGAAGGATTAATGAATTCTTCTGGTGTGTTAAGTATACTTGCAATATTGAGATTATCTATTTGAGGTCTTTTGTCATTTTGCCACCTGTGCATTTTTCACCTTTTAAGCGAACGTTTTATCCGGCAATGCATGCAAAAATAAGCAGGTCTCATCGGCGTTAAAACTGTCTCGGGCATTATATCCTCGAATCAAAGATGGAACTTTTTCCATAAAAGTTTTAACGTCATTCATAGGTACACTCGCACCTTCTCCAGAAATTCTAGGGAAAGTTATGTTGTGTCTCTTTTTGAACCTTTCCAACTAGCCTGATGAGGCATTAAAATTTTCATATTTTAACTCTTCTGCAATTTTTTTATTCTTGGATCTTATTAGTGTCCCCAATATGGGAACATTTTAGTTTAGAGCTTTCACAAACCATTCGTTGCAGAGTTTATCAATATTAACACCTTCTGGCTTCAATAGGTTTCTTTTCCGGTCGAAATTCACATTGGATTGCCAAACACTTAATATGTTGTATTTATTTGCAATGATGCTGAGAACGCTTAGTTTTTAATTTTTATGACTTTCAAATATCACTTTATCTTCTATCGATAACGTAGTTTTTTCCAGTTTTAGACATTTTGTTAATATGAATTTTTCACGTTTCTTGCAAACTGAACTGTGAATCTGACCCGGTCCGTTGAAATGACAACAGCAAAACAGCTTTAGAATGTCAATGAAAAGAGAATACCGTAAACAGTGTTGTTAACTGTCCGCGTAAGAGGGAAATTATGTCCATAAGGTACGTCCACCTAAGTAGCTTGAGTGGATCATAATGTAAAATCATACAAAGGCTACTGATGAGTTGGTGTACCGGCCAATGAAACAGTCTGTATAGTCAAGCTGTGTGATTTGCTATATACAGAGCCGTTGTTGTTGTTGTTGGTTGTTGCCTTCTTTGTTCTTCATGTTGTCTTGTTGTCAATATGCTTGGCCTAGAGCTCGAAAAATTTGTTTTCAATATAAATAATGAAAAGGCCGTATACAAATATTAAGAATATCTCAGATTTTAAAAAATGTAGATCAAAAATTAGTTTTTGGCCACCAATTTGAATTTCAAAATTATTATAGAAGTAAGCATAATTTTAAGCCGCCATTTTGAATTTCGAATTTTTGACTTCAGATTCGTGATCAGCGACCACGAAAATTTTTAAATCATAATTTTCATGCAGATCAGACAACACCTTGAGGTTTTTGCCGTCTTTTTTCGATTTGGAACCATTGTGCGTCGTACAGAGCGGTATTGAGGAAGAACAAAATTCGTCAATATTTTTATGTCGAAAAATGGACTTCCAAAATGTGCCACATCCATCACGGTGGTTACTTATTTACAGCTGTGAACATAAAAATAGCAGTACCTTTGCCAATTTCATTGAGATGATATTTATTATTTTCAGGATGCCAATCAATTACAACTGGTACACTTATTAGCTACAAAGCGTTAAAGGATCACTAAAGAAATATAATCTTTTTACATAATATGGCAACTATGTAGATAACGGTTGTTTTTAATTATCAATGCGTGTTTGCAGTAAACATAAGAATAGCAGTGTGCTAACATTTTTCAAGTTTTTAATAAAAAAAAACGAATTTCTTCTAAATATTTCAGTGAAAGTGAGTTCAATATTTATTTTTTGGCTAATTACACTACTCAACAAGGTTTTCCTTATCGCATGATTTGAAACATATCGCAATGATTTTTTTCGATTGACCCCATTTTTTTTTTTAAATAGCAAAATTAAAAAAAAACCATTATTGGAAACACATACTTCACATAAATGCTTGTAAAAACTTACATGTTCAGTCAATGAATTTAATTGCATGTAGTAGAGGAGAGTCAGATGAAAATTTTCAGGTATAATATGTGCCAATAGCATAGTGATATGGCTGTTATGATCTCAAACAGGTAAAAAAAAAATCACTTTTTTTCTTTTTTTTTATAAAAATATTTTATGTTTGAATCCCTATATCTCGAAATAATTATATCAGAGAGAAAAAGTTAGCCCTCTTATGTGATAGAGAATTTTATTACAAAATTTCAAGTACACACATGCCTAAGCAAAAGTCATAATTCACTGTTTTGCGCTAAACGGAAACACGAAGCGTACTTAGGTTATCCAACACTTGATCCTTCCAACGAAGATGTGGGCGTCCTCTTATGCGTTGACCACCACCGGGCACCGAATGAAATATTTTTTTCGCTGGAGCGTCGTTTTCCGGTTGCTCAACATAACCTAGTCAGCGAAACCGCTCGATTTTAATGCGCTTAACAATGTCGATGTCGGTACTCGCCATTGACGCAGATTGGACCGAAAATCTTACGAAGGATCTTTCTGTCGAAGGCTCACAAAGTCTTTTCATCAGAACTACTCAACGTCCAGGTTTGTGCTGCATATAATACACAGAAAAAAAAGAGTAGAACTTTTACCTAAAAATGTAGTAAATTCAGCTAAAGTAATACGGTGATTTTCAGTCAACGAATTTGATTAGGTGCGCTACCAATTTCTAAATGTTAATTATATGCAATTATATTGGGTAGTTTAACTGCGGGAGTAGCTAAAAAAACCTAAATATTTAGGTGTACCTTCAACCATAAAATAGATAAGACACATAATTTATTAGAAGAATAAGCTAATTTTTTTTTTAAACTAAATTTCTTTGCCACCGCTGAGAGTCGAACCTGTGATCTCAAGATTTCAACAACCAACGCCTTATCTATTGAGCTAAACTTCCAATACAGGAATTTACTCTTCATACCAATTAATCAAATTGCTGTAGATGCCCAGTGGAAAAATAATTTCAGAGTTGTGGACCTCATATTTTTATATACATTTTGTTCAGAAGTTATCAAACGGCGTAACAGCACAGCGGTAAAGCGTTTGACTATAACGCCAGCGGTCCGAGTTCAATTCTCGCATGAGACTTTACTTTTTGTAAAATTTTCTCACTTTGTTTTTATTTATGTTTTTTATAGGAGAGCGCTGTGCTCCTATAAAATTCAAATACGGGAAAAAAACAAGTTGTAAGGAAAGCATTTGATTTATCCACGTAAATATTTATATAAAATTTATACTGAGGCGTGGATAATGCTAATATGCGTTATTTCCCTAGTGTACGAACAAATCGACAACTTGCATTAGGTAAAATAACTAGAAGAATTAGATGATTTAATAAGCAAAATTTTAGTTGAATTAACTAATTTTAATTAGGTGAATTACCTAATGCATGATTGTTAAATTAACTGTGTAAGTAGAAAAGTTGTTGAAAAGATTAGGTGAAATAGAAACTTTCACATTAGCTAAACGAGTTTAGGTAATAAATCAATTCTTTTATTTTCTGTGTAGGACGGGCATGATAAGTGACTTATAGAGCGTAAGTTTTGCTTGTCGAGAGAGGGCTCTGCTTCTCAATTGCCTACTCAGCACAAAGTAACATATGTTGGCAAGAGTTATCCTTCGTTTTATCTCAATACTGACATCGTTGAAAGAGTTTATGTTGGATCCCAGGTAGACGAAGTCCTTTACAACCTCTAAGAGATGTTGTCAACAATGACGTGGTTTCCAAGACGCTGGGACTGTTTATTTGTTGACACTAAGTAATTTATCTTATCTGCGTTCACTCCAAGACCCATTCGACTCGACTCTTTCGATAATCTGGAGAATGCTGCGCTGACTTTGCGCGTATTATGGCCAATGATATCGATATCATCAGCATACGACAGCAGCATAATACTTTTGTAGAATATCGTGCCACTGCGTCTCAAATCAGCAGCTCGGATGATCTTCTCCATCATCAGGTTGAAAAAGTCGCATGATAAGGAATCACCTTGTTTGAAACCTCGGTTGGTATCGAATGGAGGAGTGAGATCCTTCCCGATTTTAACTGTGCTGCTGGTGTTGCTCAGTGTCATTATGCAAAGA
The DNA here is from genome assembly GCA_943735915.1 of Pherbina coryleti. Classification (NCBI taxonomy): domain Eukaryota; kingdom Metazoa; phylum Arthropoda; class Insecta; order Diptera; family Sciomyzidae; genus Pherbina; species Pherbina coryleti. The sequence continues at coordinate 138,486,953 of OX030949.1, forward strand.
CGGATAAGCTTTTTCAGACATGGTGGAGTATAGATGATTCCTTTTTGGACTGTCGAAGGCGGCTTTGTAATCGACAAAAATATGATGTGTGTCGATTTGTTTTTCTAGCGTCTTCTCCAAGATTTGTCGTAGCGTAAATATCTGGTCTATGGTGGATTTGCCAGGTCTGAAGCCACACTGATAAGATCAAATCGGTTGGTTTACGATGGACTTCAGTCTTTCACATAATACGCTCGAGAGGACCTTATATGCGATATTAAGAAGGCTTATCCCACGGTAGTCGGCGCAAATGGTGGGATCGTCTTTCTTGTGGATTGGGCAGAGCACACTAAGGTTTCAATAATTTCGAATGCATTCTTCCGACCATATTCTGCATAGAAGCTTATTAATGCATTTAAATAGAGCTTCGTTTCCATTCTTGAAGAGCTCAGCAGGTAAGCCATCGGCTCCTGCGGCTTTGTTGTTTTTAAGCCGAACTATAGCATTCAAGACTTCACTATGGTCGGTAGGCTTGGGCATTTTAGTTCACTACAAAGATCGCTCTTTCGCTCAGTTCAATAGTTTGTAATGAACTAGTTCGTTCATTTAGTTCTTTTAGTTCATTCGTTCTTTTTATTCGTTGCATGTTATACTTCGTTCGTTCTTTTAGTTCGTTAGTTCTTTTAGTTCGCGCGTTCTTTTAGTTCGCTAGGTCTTTTAGTTCGTTTGGACAAACCAAGGACTCAAACCATAGCTTGGTAAATTTAGTTATTTTTGCTCTCGTCCGTTTTGTGTCTACTCGCTGCAAAATTAATTGAACTAAAATGAACTAAAAGAACGAGAAACACTGAACTAGTTCACATAGTTCATGAGTGGGAATCGTTCAATTGAACTAGTTCGTTCATGAACTACCTAAGCCTAATGGTCGGGCAGCGGAACTTCAACGCTGTCGTCCACAATTGGGGTTTCCGGGATATCATCTCTATTGGCGGAATTATTGTCGTCGTGACCATTCAGAAGCCTAGAGAAGTGTTCCCTCCACATCATCAGTGTACTCCATCACGGTCGTTGTATGCCCGAAATCACATTATAACACTTTTTGCAATAAATTATCTTTTAAATAAAGTAAATTTTTGAAATGTGTGAAATATTGCAGTATTTTTTCTTAAGTGAAATACAACACACAAAAGTACCTACCCTAATCAATTTGCACATAGAATACGAAACTTTATTATTTCAAGAAATTTGATATGTACTTCCCACTATGTGCACACGTTCTGAGTAGTTGATATGCAATAAATTAGTGTCTCGCAAAAAGATTTATTCGTTCAATTCAAGTTCTTCTTACAAACAATTTTAATACGTGCGCATAAAATTTACTCATATGTTGTGCTTAAATTATTTGGAATAATAAAAGCGTTCATAGCATCTAAGACTCAAGACATATTTCAACCTTTTGCATTTCAGCGAACACCCCTTTTCTATGAAATCTTTAACAGATTCTTACTTGTTTTATATTCCTCGAAAGGCAGCTCAATGAAATCAATTAAATTGTAATATTGTCAAAATATATTACATGCTGTTGTAGACAACAATTCCATGGCCACACGCTCGTTCAATCATTGTAGCAAGTTCACTGAAACAGGATAACAGAACAACTGTTGTACCAACTACTAAATAACAACTGCCCTGGGTCCACCCATCATACGTAAAATCGTATTAGTGCTGCCAACATAAATGTGACAGTAACACGTTGTGTGCTGCCATATTTCATATTTCTCTCATGATTTTTCTAGTTTTCTTCTTTCTTTTGGTTTTTTTTTATTCCTTTTTATGTGGTTTGCTTTTCTATTATTGTTTCGTATTTGCTGCTATTTATTTTCTTCTCGTTATTGTTGTTGTTCCGTTGTCGTTGTTATTTCCTTGCTTCATGCATTTCATGATTTCACTGTTTACTTAAGGTATGAGCCAGGACGTCGTCAAGAAGGACACATCGTCTGTCGTTATAACCAGAATAAAGGATACGTGGTTTTCTCAGCAATGGGCTCTTTTTTCATTCCGTTGGCGGTAATGTTGTACGTGTATCTTAAGATTGGGTATGTGTTGACATCAAGACGACAGCGTATTGTACGGGATGCGGTAAGTGTTTAAGGATTGTGTGTTGTTGTCGTTGTTGTTGTTGTTGATTGATGTTGTAAATTGCAGTAATATTAGTGGTAATAGTATAAAACCTTTATTTGTTGCAATTGATGGCTTCCGCTTGAGGAGCATAGCGCTCGTTTGTTTCCTAAATATTTAAGGGTTTAAGTTATGGTTTCGTCGCCATTTTTAATAGAAACAATTTTCTAAATTCTTAATGTACATTGTAACTCTTGATGTTAGCTTGTCATATATATTATTACCTCATTTTTTTCTCAGCCAAAAACGATTTAATAAATAGTTGCTCGTTTATTACTTTTCACATAAAAAATTATAGCAGAGCAGACTCTCACTGAATACACGTGGATGTTTGAGAGTAAGTTCTATGAACGTTTCGGGTTGAAAGTTTTCTTCTAAGTCGGCGTTAGAGGATTAGGATAAGGATAAGGATAAGGATAAGGATAAGGATAAGGATAAGGATAAGGATAAGGATAAGGATAAGGATAAGGATAAGGATAAGGATAAGGATAAGGATAAGGATAAGGATAAGGATAAGGATAAGGATAAGGATAAGGATAAGGATAAGGATAAGGATAAGGATAAGGATAAGGATAAGGATAAGGATAAGGATAAGGATAAGGATAAGGATAAGGATAAGGATAAGGATAAGGATAAGGATAAGGATAAGGATAATGATAAGGATAAGGATAAGGATAAGGATAAGGATAAGGATAAGGATAAGGATAAGGATAAGGATAAGGATAAGGATAAGGATAAGGATAAGGATAAGAATAAGGATAAGGATAAGGATAAGGATAAGGATAAGGATAAAGATAAGGATAAGGATAAGGATAAGGATAAGGATAAGGATAAGGATAAGGATAAGGATAAGGATAATGATAAGGATAAGGATAAGGATAAGGATAAGGATAAGGATAAGGATAAGGATAAGGATAAGGATGAGGATAAGGATAAGGATAAGGATAAGGATAAGGATAAGGATAAGGATAAGGATAAGGATAAGGATAAGGATAAGGATAAGGATAAGGATAAGGATAAGGATAAGGATAAGGATAAGGATAAGGATAAGGATAAGGATAAGGATAAGGATAAGGATAAGGATAAGGATAAGGATTAGGATAAGGATAAGGAGAAGGATAAAGATAAAGATAAGGATAAGGATAAGGATAAGGATAAGGATAAGGATAAGGATAAGGATAATTATAAGGATAAGGATAAGGATAAGGATAAGGATAAGGATAAGGATAAGGATAAGGATAAGGATAAGGATAAGGATAAGGATAAGGATAAGGATAAGGATAAGGATAAGGATAAGGATAAGGATAAGGATAAGGATAAGGATAAGGATAAGGATAAGGATAAGGATAAGGATAAGGATAAGGATAAGGATAAGGATAAGGATAAGGATAAGGATAAGGATAAGGATAAGGATAAGGATAAGGATAAGGATAAGGATAAGGATAAGGATAAGGATAAGGATAAGGATAAGGATAAGGATAAGGATAAGGATAAGGATAAGGATACGGATAAGGATAAGGATAAGGATAAGGATAAGGATAAGGATAAGGATAAGGATAAGGATAAGGATAAGGATAAGGATAAGGATAAGGATAAGGATAAGGATAAGGATAAGGATAAGGATAAGGATAAGGATAAGGATAAGGATAAGGATAAGGATAAGGATAAGGATAAGGATAAGGATAAGGATAAGGATAAGGATAAGGATAAGGATAAGGATAAGGATAAGGATAAGGATAAGGATAAGGATAAGGATAAGGATAAGGATAAGGATAAGGATAAGGATAAGGATAAGGATAAGGATAAGGATAAGGATAAGGATAAGGATAAGGATAAGGATAAGGATAAGGATAAGGATAAGGATAAGGATAAGGATAAGGATAAGGATAAGGATAAGGATAAGGATAAGGATAAGGATAAGGATAAGGATAAGGATAAGGATAAGGATAAGGATAAGGATAAGGATAAGGATAGGGATAAGGATAAGGATAAGGATAAGGATAAGGATAAGGATAAGGATAAGGATAAGGATAAGGATAAGGATAAGGATAAGGATAAGGATAAGGATAAGGATAAAGATAAGGATAAGGATAAGGATAAGGATAAGGATAAGGATAAGGATAAGGATAAGGATAAAGATAAAGATAAGGATAAGGATAAGGATAAGGATAAGGATAAGGATAAGGATAAGGATAAGGATAAGGATAAGGATAAGAATAAGGATAAGGATAAGGATACGGATAAGGATAAGGATAAGGATAAGGATAAGAATAAGGATAAGGATAAGGATACGGATAAGGATAAGGATAAGGATTATCAAATCATATTTTGTTCTATTTTATTCAGTTTTTTTTTCAAATCAGTTATAGCTTACATACAAAAAGAAATAAAAAAAAATAAAAAAGCAAATAATACTGTTTTTGATTATGGGCTTTGGCCAAACAACATGCAAAAAAAAGGTCGCAAAACAACAACAAAGCAAATGATATTAATTTCATCATATAATTAGAGAAGAGATTCTTTTATCTTGTATAAAAGTCTGCAAAACAGTTGCGTTCTTTTTGTAGGCAAAGATGCACCTTACATTTCAATCACATAATTCTTGATATTCATAATGCTGCCGCCTTAAGACAAAAAGTCACAAAGGTCAAAGTTCCAAAATTGAGATAAAGGCAGACTCGGAACAGTGAATGAGTTTCTGACTTTTATATTAAGCTAAGAATACCGATTTGCAACTGGAAATGACTAAAAAACTTAAAGTAAAATGGTCACATCTCCACTTCAAGTGCAAAAAGCGACAATCTTAATATTTGAATATGACCTTTCATTATTTTATATTGAAAACAAATTTGAGCTTTAGGCCAAGTATGTTGACAACAAGACAACATGAAGACAAAGAATCCAACAACCAACAGCAACAACAACGGCTCTGTATAGAGCAATTTGTATTTAGAAATTGGCAAGACATATGATTTAAGGGGGTTGAGCTTGAGCCTATTAGATTCAGCCCATTCAGTTATTTTCATTAAGGGTTCATTGATCTTACTACATAAATCATCAACAAGGTTAATAGGTTTGGACAAGTACAGTTGAATATCATTAGCATACGCATGAATGGTAACATACCGACATTTGCTGAAGATATCGTTTATAAATAATGTAAATAAAATCGGACCAAGCACAGAGCCTTGAGGAACCCCACAGGTTAAATTACGGAAAGCGGAGAGACTATTACCCACCCTTACTCTTTGAGACCCTCTAACTAAGTAACTGTATAACAGACGGACGGCCATGCCAGAAAAATTATAGTTATTTACTAGTTTCTGACATAATAGAGAATGGTTAACAGTATCAAATGCCTTGGAAAAATCCAACAGGCAGAGTTAATTCAAGTTCCTTAACCCTTCGGTCCTATTGGAATAATACGTTCCAAAGAATGTTGAATAGTCTTTTTTGTTGTCTTAAGTAAACAAATCATATTTGAAAATGTCCCAGTCGAACTTTTGAGTTTTAGCTTATGAAATATATAACGGGACTTTGAGTGAGTTTGCAATAAGATTTTAGCGTCAGTTGATGAGAAGCTCTCGGAGAGCCAACTTCATTTGTTAATTAAAGACGGAAGCTGTATCCGTGTTGCAACCAAAATTGGTATATTTGTTTGAACCAGCTGAATTTATTATTTGTGTATGAAAAACTTTGTTTATTTTCTGTAAGTATACATTTTTGTTAGCTTTTGTTGGTTTGGGACATATTGTCCCGTTCGGGTTTTTCATTGGTTTTATATATCCCATTCGTATTATATTTAGGAAAAAATGTCGCAACTAAGTGCAGAGCTTCAAGAGCTTTTAGAAGCCGATAATTCCGATTATACTGAATCAAGTGACTCTGAGCCGGAAAATGAATCATCAGAGTCGAGTGAAGAAAATGATGAAGGCAATGACGAATTAATCGATGAAAATAATCCAAGCGAAAACTTTGTAAATCCATTCCTATGGTCACTACCAGACGCAAATTTTCGACCAAGAATGCAGATCCCAACCGAAAAACAACCAATAATTTTGGCTGATGTTAACCGCAGTTCAACACAATAAGATATTTTTAAAAAATTGTTTACGAAATCGCTTTTAATATTTATTGCTGATAATACAAATAAAAGACTAGAAATGTTGGAAAGAGCAAAAAAAAAATTCCAAAAACTGATGAGCATGAGATTCTAATGGTACTAGGATGTTGCCTAATCATGAGCTATAACAATGTTCCAAGGATTCAAAATTACTGGAGCACACATCCATCTCTTGGAAACTTAGCCATAAAAAAACAATATCAAGAGACCGATTTCAGCTCATAATATCCAAAATGTATTTCATTGATCCTAAAAAACCAGATAGATGTTCAAAAGTGTATTACGTTCAAAAACTGTTATCTTCGGTAAAAAAACTTTTCCTAGTGTTAGAACGGAAGCAAAATGCAAGCTATTGATGAATCAATGACAATATTTAAGGGAAGGTCATCATCAACACAATATCAACCCCTAAAACCAATAAAGCGCTGCATAAAAATTTGGTTAAGATGTGACTCCAAAACTGGGTTTATATATGATCTAAATATTTATAGCGGAAGAGAAGAAAGCGCTGTGGTATCCGAATCTACCTTAGGAGAAAGAGTTGTGGAAAAACGTTTTAGTACTATACGGACCCCAGACGTTATGATAAGTTTTGATAGATTTTTTACTAGTACTCGTTTAATAAATTTTACTGACTATCCGGCAGTTGGAACTGTGATACGAACTCGAAAAAACGTTCCGCATTTTAATGGACAATTAAACAGAAATGGGAGTGAATTTATGGTAAATTGCCTCGGAACAATTGCTTGCCGATGGCAGGATTCAAAAGACATATTACTTCTGTCTAATTGCCGCATGCCAACCACAAGCAATACTTAACGCAAACAAAAAAATGGCGAAAATATTGATGTTGAGTGCCCTGATGCTATTATAAAATATGTAGCTATAATGGGTGGAGTTTACATAGCGGATCAAAAAGTTGGTGTTTATGATTTGGATAGAAAGTCCAACAAATGGTGGAAAAAAGTTTTTTTCAAAATATTAATGATGGCGGTAGTTAACGCGTAGATAGTTTACCAAGAATTAAATCACAAAAAACTGAATTAATCAGCTTTTTGGTTCCACTAGCTGAAGACATGATCGAAACTGGCAGGACCCTAAGCCAAACTAAACGAAAGGTATCATACGGACGTCCACCAAAACGTAAACGCAATTTGATTAACATAGGTGATCATTTACCAGTTACATCACAAAAAAGGTCGCGCTGTGTAAGCAGCAGCGCAATGAAAAAAGAAAAAAGAACAAAAACAATATGTTCAAATTGTAACGTTGCACTCTGCATTGAATGTTTTACTCCTTATCATAAGTAAAAGCTTTTTTTCTAAAAAAATTATCATATATGATCTATGTATTTTTAAAATGATTAAAAATAAAATGAATTATAATTTTAGTTTTTATACGTATAATTTTTAACTTTTTTATTCAATTTAAGATTAAATAATATGAAAATAAAATGAATTTAATACCGATCCTTACTTTTATTATTTTTTTATATAAATAATTTTGACGGCTTTATGCGGAGTTTTGATACTCCGCAAAACTCCGGCTGGGACAATAGCCCTAAAAATCCGAGTGGCACAATATATCCCAGGATAATTAAAGGACTTACGAAAAAATGTACAATGCAAAACATCATAATTTTTGATGTTTTTTACGTATGTGAAAAAAGATTTTTAATATTTATTGTTATTTAGCCAATTAAAAACCGGACCCAAAGGGTTAAGTCGTAAGTCAACCTTATGTCATCTGAAATCGTAAAGACTGCTGTAGGGCAACTGTGTGGGGTTGTCAACAAATTTTTTTAATTTTTACGAATTCACTGTTGGGGCGAACACTAGGTAAAAATGGGTCACTGAGTCCGAATCCGTTGTCAGAATTTCAGAATTATGAAATTTTTAACAATAGGTTGCCACTAAATAATATGATTTTATGAGTTTCAAGCTTTATCTAACAGTTCTAGGGGATCGTTGATTTCGAATCTGATGTCAGAATTTTAAAATTTAAGAAAGCTGATGGGTTGCCATCTAATTTTTATGTTTACGAATTTGGCGCTGGGGCGAACACTAGGTAAAAATGGGTCGTTGGTTACAAATCCGTTATCAGAATTTCAAAATAATGAATTTTTAACAATAGGGTTGCCACTAAATAATATTATTTTAACGAGTTTTAAGCATTAACAGATCTTACAATTCAGACCCGACAAAGTAAGTCACAACAAGTCCAGTCAACATAAAAGCAGGGATATGACTTGTATCTGTTGCTATTTTTGCAAGTAGGGTAGGGCTTGCTTTTTCAAGTATGGATACATTCAATATTCCAAGTACTTGAAGTGGCTTGTGCAGTTCTCTGGTAGGTACTTCCAGGATCACTATTTTTAAATGTTTTTTTTTTAGCATATTTCGAAGATTGATTCAAAACAATTGTAATAGTCGAATTGTAGTACACCCGGACTTTTGTCTACAGCTACAGCAGGTTTTTATTTAATATTTTAATTTTTTAATGTGTATTGTGTGTAATAATATAATTTTTAAAGTATAGTAAGTAATAAAAAAAAAGTATACATATATGTATACTTACATACGCCGCTTTGTTAAGACTTTCACTTTCTTGTAATTTCTGCTTTTACTGATTTCATCCTTATCTTTTATACCTTCACAGAACTCTGAACGCACTGCCGCAGACAATGACATCGATTGCGATAACTTTCTGTCAGAGTCTGAACATTTCCAGTGTGCCACACCGAAGTTGCCCTCCTTTAAATCTCGCTGGGGCAGTGGCCACAGTAGCAAGCAAAGCAGCCTTAAATGCAGCAAATGCCACAAAAATTTAATTGAACAAGATATCTGCTGTTTTGAGCCGCATCAAGCCTCCTTTTATGAGCTTGTCGAAGTATCACGACTCTCCTCGCTCGTCCAATGCTCGGCTATTAACTGCAAATATGGCACACCACCTTGTATACAACGTGCCTCCACCTTGCCACTGCAATCCATGCATTACGTCGACAGTCGCGCCTCATTTTCAGAGACATGCCTGTCTGCCGCACAAGCAACTAAATTCCAGCATACGCATCAACATGATCATCAGCAACAGCTTCATCATCATCATCATCATCACCATCATCATCACCACCATCATCATCAGCAGCAGCAGCAGCAGCAACAGCAGCATCCTGCTCATCCGCATCGTGTTGCTATGCGTATCTCAACCACAAAGCGTGAGACTAAAACCGCCAAAACACTGACGATTGTCATGGGCGGATTTATTGCCTGTTGGCTGCCATTTTTCATCTACTACATACTGATACCATTCCTGCCGCCTGCTGCCGTCATAGAAGGACTCATGTCATTCTTCACCTGGGTCGGTTGGGTCAACTGCGGCATCAATCCTTTTATATATGCCTTTTATAATCCGGATTTCCGTACCGCTTTCTGGCGTCTGACCTGTCGACGCATCTGCAAGCAAAAATCAACGAATCATCTGGCCATGTTTCGAGGATAGATTAAGTTGTTCGTTTAATGCGGCATTAAGATATGAAGGACCCGTGTCAATGCGCAACATGTAGCAATCGTTTTGAAAATTCGTTCATGTCAGACAATCTTTCAAAGTTAGAAAACAATAAAGTGTAGAAAAGACAGCCGAAATGTTGCTAGCCAGTTCCAGCTTCCAAAATTTCAGCACATAACCTCAAGGCTGCGAATTTATTATCACAGCGGTGGTCAGATGTCATCATAAAGATGCGGTTGAGAGTTGATTGGTGTAATTAATAGAGCATAGCTTGTGGCCTCACGTGCTTTCAACTGAGATGTTCAACTGAGATTCTTTTCATTTGAGGAATGGGATTATATTGGGGAATTTTAAATAATTTAAATTGTATGTACATTTTAAAACATAAGTCTTCGGTTTAGTAAATAAAAAATTTAAGATGAATAAAACTAAAACTATTTTATTTCTAAGATTTATTTATTTATGTACTGTAGTAATGTAAGATATTCCAACTTATGTATTTATTTTAGTTTATTATGAATAAAATCTAAATTGAAAAAAAACTCTCCATCTAAGTTAAGTATTTTTTTATGTGGGGCTGAATATGTTAAAAACACGGAGTGACCAAATTAAAGAAAAAAAAATTTCTAGAATAATTTCAAAAGATCATGATTGTCTGCACCTGTAAGATTCCAATGCAGGTGGTCGGACCTCTGAAGCACGTCGCGGTGCCGAGATGTAGTCTTTTTTAAATTTAAACGTTGCGATCACCTATTAACCTATTACACCGTAAGTTCGAAACGAGAAAAAAATCAAAATACACTTTCATAAAAATGTAAATTTGATCATTTCAATTATTTCAGTTAAAAAATATCTGCAGAAATCGAAAGAAATGTGTAAAAATTACATATTTTTCAAACGAAGATCACCAAAAACGTGGTTAAAACTATTTTCGCAGAAATTGTAATTTTTTCAGAATCATAAACCAATTTTAAATTAAAAAAGTGTATTTTGATTTTTTTTTTCTCGTTTCGAACTTACGGTCAAATAGGTAATTAGTGATCGCAAGGTTCAAATTTAATAAAAAGGTCTGGATCACGGAACTCCGATCCAGATCGGAAAATTTATTTGAAAAATTTTCCTGTGTCCGTTGGAATTCGAACCTGGGGTCGCATTGGCATCAAATGATCCACACACTGTTGAACATATCCAGCCACTGCTGCCACGTTGACAAACGATACAATTATCGACGAGTGAAAAAGAGATATCACTCCCCAGATCTGCAGTAAAGACTTCCACTTCTACTTGTAGCTTCATGCATGTGATGTGTATAGATCAGGGCTGGGCATTCTAACACAGTCACATTTTATTTTGTCTTGTTAGTATTGGTGCGCTCTGCAATCGCCCACACTGAGCGAAAAAGTTGTCACAATTATCTAGATTTATAAGTTTTTATTTTTATTTTATGGTTTTATTTTTAGTCATTGGCATTATTAATTATTTCTTCTATGTCAACATCGAAACTCCAGCAGTTTTTTCTAAGTAAATCTCTAAATACTGATCGCTAAGTGAGTTGCGTTACTTGCTTAAAATAGCTTTCACGATTTAAGAAGCGCTTTCGAAACAATAAGGTGATTCATATCATTTCGTTTGTCTGCGTATATCGTAAATTGTATTCTACGTATATGAAATTCACATGAACGAAATTTTATGAACTTTCGTACTTTTTGGAAACATAAATTGGTTGCATTCTTTATTAAAAAGCGCTTTATTAAAAAGCGATCTACCATAAGCGTAAATTTCAGCTGATCGCCAATTAATGCTCTTTATCTGAAAAAATTCGAATTAAAAATAAAAATTCTCTCCTGTAAATCGCAAAAATCCTAGGGCTATCCTTAGATAAAAGGTCTACTCCAAGCTAGGCTTCAGGAAAAAGGCAGCTCCATGACCTTTTCTTAAGAATAACCTTCAAGAATAGTTCAAATCAGTATAACTCTGCACATCTCCCGCTGTCTCTCTTATCATTGAGCCCGCGGCTTGTGTATCCAATCTTAAGGATCAAAACACAGATCTCATCATGTGAATGGTTCTCTAGACTGGGAGTCATTCGAAGCACCCGACCAGTTACGCGATGTGATCAGATGGTAAGTCAACCAACACTCAAGAGACTAGTTCTGTTGGGAATTTATTTATGGTACAGTATCATGGTAGAGCAGACCAGCGTTTCGGGAGTCCAGGTAGCCCCTGTAAGTTCCTACGCCTCATCTAGAAAAGTGTGGCAACTTTAAACTACTGATGCTAAGATAACTACTAGGAACTCTCTATGCTCTGAGAGGACCTGCCTCTTCGGAGCAAAAAGAAGCATTTATTCAAGTCAGCAACAATTAAAGAAACTGAAGGAAGGGAAAGCTAACCTCAAGATGGCTTCTTCAGTCAAAACAATTAAGGAAGTTGCGATGAAAGTTAGCAACTACGATTTTGTTCATGCTCTCCCATGACAATAGTAAACAAAACAGATCACAAGATCCGATGCGACGGTTCACTTCTTTTGAAATGAATTGTTTGCTGGCGAAAAGGATCAGGTCAGCAGGCATATATTCTCAGAAATTACCCTTTTTCCAAATGAGTCAGATGACGGACTCCTGATTTCTATTGAAGAGCCGTCGATATGCTAAAACGGCAGAAGCATCTAATATGATAAAACAGCAGCTATTCTTTTGGTAGCAATTTTTATCGACAAAAGGCTGTCTTCGAAACACTCTGCACAGGTTTTTCTGGCAGGAGTACGGGAAATCGAAAAAGACTCGTTAATTCAAAGATATGTTGTTTGAAAATGCTTTGATCTTCTGCGGAATGAATTCATAAATTGACAGAATATTTTAAATCAAATTATATTTAAACTCCCTTATAAAAAAACAAAAGCAAAAGTTTTCTGTTAAAACTATGATGAAAATGTTTTTACAAATAAACATTTTACTGACTGCTTAAGACTTTAAATATACTTTGGCTTGGACGTGGGGGTATTTTAACTTCGGCCTAGTCGAAGATCATTTCTTACTAGTTTTTTTATTTTGACATATAAAACAAATTAACGAAAAGGTTTTTACGACATAGCTTAAAAATGTTCGTAATGTTCATATGAAATAGTTTTGACGTTTCGTAATTTGATACGAAATACTATCTTACGAAGCACTTACGAAGTAACATGAAGCACCTTTATATGTTGATAAATTTCGTTTTTTTTTTGTTTTTTAAAAAATTTTCAAATATTAATTATTAAACAATTAATTAATAAGGAATGTGAATGAACAATGTGAATGAACAATGCAAAAACATCTTAATAGCTAATATGTATTAATTATATGAAACCTTAATTCTACAAAATACAAATATGTACATGTGCATAAGTATTATGAACGGCTATGGCACCACTGCATTCAAAGCTTCTATGTTGTTTCTATGTTGTTTCTATGTTTGTTTTTAACGTAGAATACGTTATACGGGGGTGTTAATCTGGTGCACAAAATTTTGAGAAAATGTTTGTCACTTTCATTATAAGTTTTTAATACTTTAGGCATGCATTGAAGAAAATTCCAGTATGGTCTAAACATATTTTATATGTCATCTTTTGATTTGAATTTAAATAATCATATTGCTACATACAATTTTTTTGATTCTATAAGTAAATCAAAATTTAACTCCTTCAAATTTTGTATTAATTTTCATATGCTTTGTATTTTATGTATTATAACATCATGTGTAAGAGCAGTACGACTATCTGTGTGTTCATCACAGAACCAGTGTGAGAAAGAGAAGAAGTATAATGACCAAGTAGCGAACGACAACCATGATAAATACAACCATGATTTTTGTTTGTCTTTTCTTTTAATATCAAAGACATGCTCCATTTGCGCCCTTTGCAGCATTTTTTTATGCGGCGGCCATTGTAAATCCATAGAAATTCTTAATTTTTGTAGAGATTTTCTATAGTTCAGACACAAACCTTACAATCATAAAGCCTAGTATGCTGTAGAAACGAAAATTTCTTGGCATATAATTCTACACCCGAAATATTAGTGTAGAGTCAAAAATGTTTGTGTGGAGAAAAAAGCAACTACAGTACGACCTAGCTCAATGCAACTAATAGAAATTCGGCCAGTTGACGTAGTTAATGTTGAAGAAACGCAATTAAACTTCTAAACATAAAGCTTTATGGCTGTGAATCCTAGATATTGTGGTTTTATGTATTAAGATATGCACTTTGTTTCCTTAAATATTGTTTTAAGAGATTTTTCGTACATCAAAAATGTATTTTACAAGAAAAGAAGAACTCAAAGTAAATAATATAAAAGTTTATGGAAGTGTACGCAAATGGAAGTTGCGATAATTGTGCATTTTTTTTTAAGTTGCGTTTACTGAGTCAACAATGTAAATTTTTGAGTATTGCGATTATCGAGTGTTGCGTAAAGCGAGGTCGAACTGTTTTCTTATTGAAATGTCAAAATTCTGGTGCCAATTAAATGCCCGGACATATAATCGACAGCGAAATTTTGACATTTCAACTCTCCACATGGTTGTTCTACTTGCTAGCATTGAACACATTTTTCACCTCTACAGCGTACTAAGTAGCGAAAACAAATTCCGCTGCCTTTTCGCTGTCAAAAACTCAATGCATTCCATATGGAAAGTTTCTTTCCGCTTCTACAGCATACTGGGCTTAAGCAGAAAATGAAAAAATGTTTATGAATAACAATGTTAGCAAGGTTGCATAGAAGCTGCGTAAAGCCTTAAACAGTGCGTATCTAAACAAGCGTTTAAAGGTTGTTTAAGGAAATCTATTGAATAAGGCTGTTAATGACTAACGTATTCTACGTCTGACCTAATCGCCCGTGTTATCTAACACAGGCTTGAGTTTTTTTTGTCTATGATTTTTTATTGCGTTTGTGTTGCTACATAAGCCTTTGCTCTCAATTCTTGCACTCAACGCTCCCAGAGCGCTCTCTGCCCACACCTGATTATGAATCTACAAATCAGTAAGTTGCACGCAAAGAAAAAAAAAAACGTTTATTGCCAGTTTGCCGCAAACGAACTTTGTTTGTCGTGCTTGGGATCGTTATTTGCAAACGTTTCAACAGTTGTAATAATAATAGTTCAGTTGCGAGAAACGCGTCATTTAGTTGAAGGAAATTAATTTCGTTTATCATAAGCGCGAATGATTTATAAATTGCTGCTATTGAAAAATTATTTTTCCCAACTGAAAACTTCTTTTATTTTTCTCTTCGTTGCATAAACACAATGCTTATAATTCAGAGTTACTTTATGGACAAACTGTTCTATATAAGCAAATTGGTAATTTGCTTAATACGCGGACGAAGATAGCATATTGCAACAGAGGTGCGATGAGTACAACCCATAAAAAGACGGACGGACATAGGGGGAAAGACAATTAATATAATAAATAATAATGACCGAAATAGCTAGCACTATATGAATATATAAGATATATTTTTGAGTTGACAACTGAATATTCGTTTGTGGTAAATACAACTCGCAAACGAAGTGTAGTTGGCTAATTTTTCAGTTGCGGTGAACGAAAAATTTCTATGCGTGTGGTTTTTCACGAGTGTACATAAAATTTGCAGCGCAAAACGACACAGATCATCACAGCATTATCGTCAGCGAACGACTGAAGTATGTTCTCTTCTGTTGTGAGCTTTGTGTATATGAGAAAAGTTACGCTCACAGAGAGACCAGTGAGCTATGGAATGCCCTGCGCTGGTATAGATCCATTCCTGGCGTGAAAGGAAGTGAATATAGTATTACTTGAAGAATATTATCTCTTCTACGCAATAATCTGTATTGGAAGCAATGGAGTCCGAGGACGCCATATCAGTTATTAGTACTGGACCAAGCTCTAAATTTCTTTAACCGCAAAGCTGCAAGGGTTTCAGCTTTCTTGGCGTAGATAAAGAATGACAATTAGGGAGTCCGTTGGAGTTTAACGAAGAGCTCCGGTAATGCATAGTTCAGCATTTCACACAACACATTTTTTAACACGTTTCTTAGGATTGAAGACTAACACGAGATAGACCAATAAACTATTGCACAGTTGACGTGTATTGGGCGGACGATCGCCGTGTTTCTCGAACTTAGTAACTTACCTACACTAAGGGAAATAACGCATATTAGCGTTTTCCACGCCCGAGTATAAATTTTATTTAAATATTTACGGGGATAAATCAAATGTTTTCCTTACAACTCGTTTTTTTCCCGTATTTGAATTTTATTTATACCACATACGTACACACATATTCCATACAAGCAAGCAGCAACAGCATCGCACACGTACACATATATTCCGACAAGCAACAACAGCATCGCACTCTGTTCCTGCAGTTTATTTCTTGCAGTTGCAACCTTAGTTCTTAAAATTCTCATTTAGTTATTGTTGCAAGGGTAATATAGCCGCATCTTTGGCCAAGATTCTTTGTGAGTGCGATTGATGCGCAAAATTAATTTTTGTAGGGTTAGAGTGACAACCGGAATGTTTTTTATCAAATTTTATCACGAATGTCTTGCACCGGTTGTCATTTGCCTGCATATTTTTATGTTTATTTTATTTTTAATTTTTCTTTCTCTAATTTGAACTATTTATGCATTTGTTGCAATAAAAAGTAGTATAAATTAGAGATGAAAAAAGTAAAAAAGGAAATAAAATATGCTGCAAAATGTTCGATGGACGCAGCTCGTGGGGAATATTCAAATATGTTTTTCATTCCAATATTTTTATATAAATTTTCTTTAAATGCAATAGTTTTATTTTCAAATAGTAAATACTTGAAAGGATATTTCAAATTTATTCAAATTTTTTCACCCGTGCCCATTGGAGATACTGGACCCCAAAGTTTGGGCAAATTTGAGATTTCTTATTTTTCAAAGCGATGTAACCCAAAAAGTTTACGATCTGGTCACTGTAAAAAATTTATATTTTAAGTTATTACTAAGAAGTACCTATTTTTTATAATTTTTTTTTTAAAGTTACCAAAAATTACGATTTTTTTTTTTGGCAACTTTAACTTTTTTTTTAAATTAAGTGACATCCCAATTAATTTTCTTGATATGTAAAATAATAGCCTAAGATATAAATAATATTATGTTTTATCATTTATTACTGTATGTTTAATAGGAGCTGAGATATGATCATTACCGCAAACTCTATAAGATACGAAAATCGCTCGTGGTTGCATGACAAATATGGCCGCCATTTTTAAAATACAACAAAAATTTTTTGAAAGCAGTTCTAAGATGCCGAAACATTACGAAATTTATGGTAAAAAAATAAAAATTTTTTAAAATAGTCGAGCGACCACTATGTGATCAATCTCTGCGGACTGACCCAGAAGTTTCTTATTTAGGATTACCCCTAGATATTCATATGTAAATTTCCTGAAAACATGTGATATATGCAGTAAAAAAATTAATGATATTATAAGATGGAGTAAAAATAAATTCTTGGGAGTTATTTCATTTTTGTTATTGGAGTTATTTCATTAGGAGTTATTTCACTTCGCCGTTCACGAAGCAGTTAGACAAAAAATGGACTTCATCCTAAAAGATCAGTCATCTTGTGTTTTTCAAAAACCCTTTAGAATGCTTTACACTCATAAAATAGCTACACACGGGTATAAGGTATAATACTTAAAGACTTAATTTCTTAGTTGAGTAAGAACTTTTAAGTTATAACAAAGCTTAGCTCCATTTAAAGAAAATTTTTCAACTTCATAGTAAGTAAAATTTTGGAAATAAGATTACATATTCACTACCAATAAAACAACAAACCATTTTCTAATCATGCCGTTGAATTTGTTTTCAAACTCTTTCTTCTTTGTTCTGCCACGTTGCACTTATTTACTGACGGTTTTGTGGCATGCCACAACTTAGTTAAATATCTTATAAACTTCAACAAAAGCTATCAGTTATTTGCTTGCGCTAAGAGTTTAAGTATTTGCGTCAAATGACTCGAATGATTTATTCGCAGTCTTAAAAAAAACTAATCTGTCATCTTATGCCAACAACACAATTTGAAGTGACACATACTGACTGATGGGGTTTGATATTTAGACATTGATAAGTACCAATAAGCAGCATCAACACTGATGTGGAGATAGATTGGATTATTCAATGTTGAGAGTGTCACATTTATATTGATAACGATTGTAAAAGAACATTTCCTATACTTAGGTTTCTTAAAAGCAGGATAAAGAATTCAATGACATGATTGAAACCTAAACGTTGTAAAGTGCGTTCTTACTTGGAGTAGGCAAGTCCAGTTTTTTTCCCAAGTCATAATGGACATGCTGATCGAATAGAAAGAATACAAAAATGTTCTCTGATTTTTCAATATGTTGCTTGGGATGAGATGTTGCTTGGAATGAGATATTTATATTAAACTAGCTGATACCCGACACGTTGCTGTCGTAGCGGAAATGATTTCTATCTCTATCTCTATCTCTATCTCTATCTCTATCTCTATCTCTATCTCTATCTCTATCTCTATCTCTATCTCTATCTCTATCTCTATCTCTATCTCTATCTCTATCTCTATCTCTATCTCTATCTCTATCTGTATCTCTATCTCTATCTCTATCTCTATCTCTATCTCTATCTCTATCTCTATCTCTATCTCTATCTCTATCTCTATCTCTATCTCTATCTCTATCTCTATCTCTATCTCTATCTCTATCTCTATCTCTATCTCTATCTCTATCTCTATCTCTATCTCTATCTCTATCTCTATCTCTATCTCTATCTCTATCTCTATCTCTATCTCTATCTCTATCTCTATCTCTATCTCTATTTCTATCTCTATCTCTATCTCTATCTCTATCTCTATCTCTATCTCTATCTCTTTCTCTATCTCTATCTCTATCTCTATCTCTATCTCTATCTCTATCTCTATCTCTATCTCTATCTCTATCTCTATCTCTATCTCTATCTCTATCTCTATCTCTATCTCTATCTCTATCTCTATCTCTATCTCTATCTCTATCTCTATCTCTATCTCTATCTCTATCTCTATCTCTATCTCTATCTCTATCTCTATCTCTATCTCTATCTCTATCTCTATCTCTATCTCTATCTCTATCTCTATCTCTATCTCTATCTCTATCTCTATCTCTATCTCTATCTCTATCTCTATCTCTATCTCTATCTCTATCTCTATCTCTATCTCTATCTCTATCTCTATCTCTATCTCTATCTCTATCTCTATCTCTATCTCTATCTCTATCTCTATCTCTATCTCTAACTCTATCTCTATCTCTATCTCTAAGTGGAACGACTCGTGTAAATTGATAACCAAATTTCGAGGCTATGCTACTTATAATTCCAAAGTTATTCGATATCGCAAATTTAGCTTGTATGGGCGGAGCCACACCCCCTTGTTCAATGACGTCTCAGTTTTCTAGTAGAAGAATATCACCCAATAGTAATTCCATACTGAATTTCGTTGTTAAACGACGTTTAGTTCCAAAGCTATCTGATATCAAAAATTTTAAGTGTATGGGCGTAGCCACACCCCCTTTTCCAAAGCCCATCCCAGTTTTATAGTATAAATATATCACCAAGTGGAAACTCCATACTGAATTTCATTATTATACGGCATTTAGTTCCAAAGCTATTCGATATCATAAATTTGAATTGTATGGGCGGTGCCACACCCCTTTGGCCTATACTTGATGAATTTTTGCTAGTCGAAGGACGCGACTAAATAGTACGCTCCTACCAAGTTTCATTGATGTGTGACTTATAGCTTGAAAGTTATACCGAAAATTTGGTCTGCTGAAAAAGTGCCACGCCCCACATTCAACGCCCATAAAATTTTACCTGTGGAACGGCTCTTGTAAATTGAGGTAGAACACCGAATTCCGATGCTATGCGACCTATAACTTCAGAGCTATTCGCTACCATAGATTTGGGTTGTATGGGAGGTGCCACGCCCCCTTGTCATTTTCAAACAATTTTTTTTTTAAAACCATCTAGAGAACGTACCCTACAAAATGGTATCGGCAGATTTTTTTTTTACCCAGCCGAACTCTCAAACACTCGTCACAAACAGATTTGACAACATTTTTTTATATATATAGATATAAGTTTTCGACTTTGGGGATGAAGCCATTTGAAGTAAACAACTTTTATAATTTTTGTAAAAATGGAAAAAAGAGAGTTTAGGTTTTTGAAAAAGCATTAGTTTTTTTAATGGGAGAAAAATACTGTGCAAGCAAAGGAACGAATTTACAAATTTTATAATGAATCTACTTGAACAAAATTAGGCATAATTTATTGGTTTACTGAATTCGAAAGTGGTTGAACAAGCACTTCTGACGCCCAAAACAGGCAGCAACTGAGAAATTTCCTACAGCATCTCTATTATCATTTAAGACAATTCGAAAGTGCAAGTGCGTGAAATAGTTGAGGCTATAAAGATAGCAATTGGTTTGGTGGTTTGCATTTTGCATAATAATATGAAATTTGAACAAGCTTAAATGCCACGCGTGTTAATAAATAAATAAAAATAAATAACTGGCCATTTCAGCCCTTGAAAGGACGTTGACCTAGCTTCTTATGATCAATTCTTATGTGCCACGCGTGTTAACAATCGTCCAAAATAGACAACATGATTCAACGACAATGAGTTCGTGTTTCTGAGCAATGTTTTACCGTGTTCCTAAAGACTTATTCCATCGATTAGTGACCTGTGATGAAACATGTATTTACCACTATACAGCTGAATACATAAAGGGTTTTCCATTAAGGAGTTGACAACTTTTTTTTTTTAAATAAAACACAAACCATTTGAGATATTTCAAAAACTTTATTATCGGCTTGAAGTACAATAAAAACATTTGTGAATGGAAATCGACTTTGTTCATATGGCCACCGCGGGCACGTATGCAGTGGTCGATTCGTTGGACCCAATTTTCCATGACTCGGCCACACATTTCGGCCGAAATGGCGGCTATTTCGCGTTCAATATTGGCTGAGCTCTTCCAACGTCGTCGGCTTGTTGGCATAGACCAATGACTTGACGTAGCCTGAAAGAAAATAGTCTAGAGCAGTGGTGATCAACGCACGGTTCAAACAACAACAAAGATAGCTTTTAGAGTGCACAGCTTTACACTGAAACAAGAAGTTGTTAAAAGCTCTCACAACATTTGGTGCAAGGAAATCTAATCGAGTCTTGGATTTTCAATACAATAATTTCTTTATGTGTTTGTTTTTCACTATTTTAACATAGAAAACTTGAAAAAAAGGTAAATGTAATTAATAGAATATATTAACGTTTTTCCTGAAACATTGGAAAATATTGACGTACATTCATAAATAAAACAGCGAGCGACTCCTATACCACATGAACGCTCAAAAGATACCGACTTGAAATTTAAAGCACAGCAGAAAAACAAACTTTTACGCAGTGTACAAACAGAGCGAGCCGATTGCTACTCTGTGTGCAAAAGCTCAAAAACACATGATGCCCACGGGCTATGGGAAACCATGTAGTGAGCACCACTGGTCTAGAGGCGTTAAATCCCACGAACGAGGCGGCAAATTGACTGGCCCATTTCTTGAGATAACACGCTCATCAAACTTACTCTTCAATAAATCGATTGTAACGTGTGGTGCTGTGTGGCTTATGGCTCCGTCCTGTTAGAACCACATGTCGTCCAAGTCCATATCTTCCAATTCGGGCCAAAAATAATCGGTAATCATGGCGCGATAACAGGCCATTCACAGTAACGTTACGATCGTTATCGTTGTATAATATGGTCCATTGACGCCGCCGGCATGCAAATAGTACCAAACAGTTATTTTTTTACCAATAACGCATATTTTGCGTATTGACGAACCCATTGAGCCAAAAATGAGCTTTGTCACTAAAGATGATTTTGCGATGAAATTCATCATCTTGACGCATCTTTTCCATGATGAAAATGTTGAGTTTGTATAGTATTGGGGGGAGTAAAGTGAAGTTGCCTATACAACGAAACTTCAAATTTGTTACATAGAATTATACCGGGCTATGTAAACGTGCTACATTAAAAATATTACACGAATATGACGTCATTAGACCGCGGAGAGAGCAGCTACAAGATCATAAGTGCATCAATTATGCAACGGCGTTACATGAAATTATTACACATTGAATACAGGTCACACCAGGTTTTATATCGGTTATTAATATTGAATAACTTCGACATATATCAGCTATCGACTTGAGTAGACAGTTTTTTGTACAAACGGCAATTCAGTACAATTTTGTGGATAGACGATCCTTGGAATACGGCTAAAAGTAGCTCGAATAGTTGACTCTGAACCTGATTTTTTGAAGCAAATTTTGATGACCATCGAGGCTCATTTCACGCTCTCTGGAGCCGTTAACAAGCAAAATTGCCACTTTTGTGGAAGCGCCAAAACCATTATTGGGCCATTTTTCTTCAGAGAAGGCGAAACACTCGATGGGAATAGATATTGGTGGATGTTGGGTCATTATGTCTGCCTATAAATGTGTGAAAAAGGTCTGCACAATTAATGGTTTTAACAGGACGGTGCGTCATAACTCACTGTAAATCGAACAATACAGTTTCTGCAACAAAAATCCCTGCACATGTGGTGTCAACAAATGGCGATATTAACTGGCCACCCAGAGTTCCAGATATTACACCTCCTGGCTTATTTTTATGGGGTAATTTGAGAAGTAAAGTATACGTCAGCAAGCTTCAGATCATTGGCGAGCTCAAAGCAAACATTCGTGTCGAAGTTATTGCCCAAGATGCTCGAAAAAGTGATGGAAAACGCATCAAAAAGATCACATTTTGCTAAAGATGGTCACTTGATTGATATTGTATTAAAAAACTAGTCCAAATACATCGTAAAGGACCATATTAAATAAAAATACATTTTATATGGAACTCGGTTGTTCTTTTTTTTAATTTATTCAATTTGCATATACTGACATAAAAGATAGCGCACCCTGTGTATGCCTCGCGGTTAATGCTATAAAATAGTTAAAAAAAAAAAAACAAAAATATCTAAAGATTATGACGTCGTCAGGTCACATAGTTAGCAGCTTATGCAACAAAAATACAATACTGCTGCATGGAATTATTACTTGCTGAGTAGAAGTGCAATAAAAACTGTTATTTAACGATAGCAAAAATTGAATCTTTAACCTCTTAACGATATAAAAAAAAAATACACGACAACCCGGGGGCAACCGCTTAATGCAGTAAAAATTCAACATTGGCTAAGTTCCGCAATCACAACTGTTGTGCAACTGTTGTGCTCAACATGTTGAGTAAATGTGTGAGAAAAATAAAATGATACCAAAAACTGACAGTTCTCACAACATGTTGAGCTGATCAGAAATTGATACTTACGCGTTTCGCAGGCATTTACTCAACAGTTGCACAACAGTTGTGATTGCGGAACGTAGCCATTAATAAACAAACGTTGCAGGGACTTATAACCAGGGTTCATATTTGCTCACTCATGAAGCCTCATGAATATGAGGGAATTTTTTGTTCAAAAAATAAATCTGCTCATTTTCATTTGCGTGAAGAGCTGAACAGATTATTTTTGTTCTTGAAGTGAAGAAGAGCAAAACAATTGGTGAAGAAGAATATTTTTTCTTCATTTGAAGAAACTATTGTTACTCACCTCTTCATCATTGCTTCACTTGTCGCTCACTGAGTCGTCATTTATTCATGAACTGCTCACTTACCCTCTCTCACGTTGATGTCCGCGTCTTTCATTAACAAACTCACAGACTTGATTTCAAGTCTTGACCAATATAAAAGGGGTCAATGAAGAAAAAATATTCTTCACCAACTGTTTTGCTCTTCTTCACTTCATGAACAAAAAATATCTTTTCAGTTCTTCACGAAAATGAAAATGAGAACTTCATTCTTTACTCATATTCTAAAATTAATGAAAAAGAGCAGAAATGAGCAGTTCATGAATGAGCAAATGCGAACCCTGCTTATAACTCCCTGAATATTTGTGTTGCGGTAAATTTTATGGATCGACAGTAAAGCTGAGTTTTTCGGTCACATGATTAAAAAAAAAATAAATGGCATCATGAGGCATCTCAGGAAACCCCTTGAATTAATCTTAATGTAACAAATGCAACAGCGAAAGCAAAGAAAAAAATATACACAAATTTAAAATAAAGACAAGGACAAAGATAAGATAAAGGTTGAAGGTATGGAAATAAGATTAATACCAGGAATAAGATAAGAAGTAAGACGAAGACTTGTTCAAAGATTAAAGGAAGGAATATGACAAGGATTAGGAAAAGGACTTAGACAAGGATTGGGGAAAAGACTATGAGAAAGATTGTAACAAGGATAAGGGCATAGATTTAGATGCACCTAAAACAATATTAAGGACAAAATTTGCAAAAGAATAAGTTCAAGAAATTGGACAAGGAACAGAACTAGGATTTGGAGACACTAAGGAAAGAATTTAGGACAAAGATAGGGAGAAATAGGAAAATTATTAGAAAAATGTTTCGAACAAGGATAAGTTCAGGAATTTGGGCATGTATTATGTCAAGAGTTTGGACAAGAAGTAGGACAAATATCAGAATAAGGATAATGCTGAAGATAAGTTTGGCAACAAATGAAAGAATGGCGACAAGAATAAGGACAAGGTTAACGCTTTGCGCCTCCATGTGTGTCCACGATACAGCCAAATTCTGTTTTTTTTTTTTAAATTTTAACTTTGTTTTAACGTAACTACTAGCATCCAACTTTTTTTCATTATTCTTATTTATTAAGAACATGAAACAAACGTAATGACTGAATGACAAAACGTTCGAAATGGATCCGTAATATTAAATAAATACATCACAATGTGAAAAATGCTTTAAATTTGTTTTTTTTTGTTACTTTTTGTCCAAAAAGGTAATATATTGGCTTATTCGATTATAAATTATATTATTAAAGCAAGGTACAAGGGTACAAATGAATACTTTACTCAACCAGCAAAAATTCGCCATTAAAAGTTTTTACTGAAACTTGGCTTCGCTCTAACGTTTTAAACTCTGAAATAATGTGTAATAAGTACCAAATTTTTCGTAAAGATCGCTATGATAAGATCGGTGGTGGCGTTCTGATAGCTGTCCATAACTCGCTTGCTTCGGAGGAATTAACAATTCCTGGTACCAACGACCTGGAGTTTATTTGTGTTACAGTTAAAGTAAATAATAATACGATTTTTCTTACTTGCTCTTACATTCCACCTAAAAGTGATTTAACAATTTACTTAAACCATATTAGTGCCATCGAAACAGTCCATAATATGCTTAAAAATATGGATACTATCATTGCATTAGGTGATTTCAACTTACCTTCTGTATCCTGGAGTATTTCCGATGATTCCGCATTTCTTACTCCTATTTCTGCCTCTGATTGGATAAATGATTTCTTAGATAAGTTGTCCGATCTGTGTCTTCAGCAGGTTAATAATATTCTTAATAAAAATTATAGATCTCTTGACCTTGTATTTGTAGATAGATGCACTTCCGTAAATCTCCGTCGTTCGAACCCAGTTTCCTTACCTGAAGACGATTATCATCCAACTCTTGAAATAACAATATTACTTGCCAACATAAATGAAAATAAATTAGCTCCAGATACGCGAAATAATAAAATTTTTAACTTTAAAAAAACAGACTATGTTAAACTTAATGCTCTTCTCGCGCGGATTGACTGGTCCCCAATTTTAAATAATAGGTCTTCGTACTCTTTTTATGATGTCGAATCTTCAGTACAGTTTCTTAATGATACATTGCAAAAATGTTTCTCATTATCTGTGCCAAAAAAAAATAGTAATTTCAAACCTTTAAGCCCCCCTTGGTTAACTAATGAACTTAAGTCTTTAAAAAACTCCAAAAATCGCTTATTTAAAAAATATAAAAAGTCAGGCTCTAATTTAGACTTCGCTTGCTATTCCTCTTGTCGTTACAGATATCAACTATTAAATAAACAGTGCTACTCTGCCTATATAGCCAAAATAAAAATTCAATTCAAAGATAATCCGAAACTTTTCTACACTTTTGTCAACTCAAAACGAAAAACCTCTAGCTTCCCACCTCTTATGAAATTCAATCATGAAGAAGCATCTTGCGACATCGAAGTTTCCAACATGTTTGCAAACTTCTTTAAAACAACCTACTCCGATATACCATTGAGCATGAGTCTTGAATATCCTTACCTACCACCAGTTAACTCTTTTGAAACCCCCGTAATAGATTCTAATATAGTTATGCATTACCTTCGACAAGTTAAATCTTCTTTTACGACTGGTCCTGACGAAATCCCGAGCTGCATTTTAAAACATTGTTCTATTAGTTTGTGTTCTCCCCTATCAAAAATTTTTAACATATCCTTGCACAGTGGTCATTTTCCCTATATATGGAGAAAATCTTATATAATACCTCTTCATAAATCCGGCTCAAAAATTGATGTTTCCAATTACCGAGGTATCGCAAAACTAAGCGCAATCCCTAAGTTATTTGAGAAAATTATAACTGATCAAATAACCCACGTTGTATCTTCCTCCATTTCCACCTCTCAACATGGTTTCTTAAAGGGAAAATCTACGTCAACTAACCTCTTGGAGTTTACTTCACGTGTCATCAAAGGTTTTACTTTAGGACGACAGACTGACGTTATTTATACAGACTTTAGCAAAGCTTTCGATTGTGTCAATCATTATCTTCTTCTGAAAAAGCTTCATCTAATTGGGTTTCCCGTCAAACTATTACACTGGATTAACTCGTACTTGTCGAATCGTTCTCAAAAAGTTTTATATAAGAATTCTATGTCAAAAAATATTTTGGTCACATCTGGTGTTCCGCAGGGAAGTCATCTTGGTCCGGTTTTATTTTTACTGTTTATAAATGACCTTCCTTCTGTAATAAAACACTCTTACGTCTTAATGTACGCCGATGACGTGAAACTTTTCCTAACTTACAAATCGCCTGAAGATCAACAACTCTTACAATCGGATTTAAACAGTCTAGTTGAGTGGTGTAATTTTAACCTTTTAAAATTAAACTTGAAAAAATGTAAGCAAATGACATTCTCACGTCGAATTGCTAATAGTATAAATTACACTATAAATAATACTAATTTAGAAATTGTACACAGTTTTCTTGATTTAGGTGTAATTATGGATCCTAAACTTCGTTTCAATCTTCAAGTTAATTTGGTGGTAAATAAGGCTAGAGGTGTCCTTGGTTTCATTAAAAGATGGGCTAAAGAATTCAACGATCCTTTCACTACTAAAATACTTTATACCTCTCTTGTTAGACCAATTCTTGAATATGCATCCGTAATATGGAACCCTCAATACAATGTCCACATCGATGCATTAGAATCGGTTCAAAAACAATTCTTACTTTTTGCTTTACATTATCGTTGGAACCCCAATATTATTCTTCCCCCTTATGAAACACGCCTCAAAATTATTTCCCTGCCTTCCTTAAGAAGCAGAAGAATTATGCTCAATGTCTCTTTTTTATACAAATTACTCAGTGGTGATATAGACTCACAATACCTCCTTTCTTCATTAAACTTCAACATCCCCAGGAGCGGAGCCAGACATTTCCAGCTTTTTAAGTTGAGTCACTGCACTTCTAATTATGCCCTTCACGACCCTTTGCGATGTATGTGTAGTGATTTTAATGGCAACTTGAACTTGATAAATTTTTCTGACTCGGTGGATGTCTTAAAACGCAAAATGATATTACATTTGAATACTTAACGCATTCCTTGTGATAACAAATATAACTCGTATAATTGTGTAGATTTTACGATTTAACAAATAAGCATCATCGAATATGATAGATACTTTAAGTTTTCGTTTTATTCAGTTTCGTTGCTTTATTTTTTCATGAAATTATTTTAGATCTTTAGTTCTTCCTTATTTGACCATGTATACCGTGTCTCTTGGCTTGGTGTGTCAGAGTTTATCTCTTTTCCATACAAGTTTTTACCTGCGTTGGCCCAAATGCATATCCAAATAATAACTTTAGCTCGGTGTTCCCTTATTTTAGTGACCCGAATATATAAATATATTGTGCCTGCACAATATATACTTGTATATCTGTGCTATGTTTGGTATTGGTTTGGTGTTTGAGAGTTGCATCTCTTTTCCACGTAGGATCTTGGGTTGGACAGTGGCCCCAAGCCGAACGACAACAATTATAAATGCGGTTATATATGGTCTAATAAATAACTTTGGATGTTGTCTTGTATTGCTTCGTATTATGAAGAATGCGCTTTTATTCGATGATGTTTATGAAGTTTACATAAGCACAAAAAATTCTCAAATTTTATTTAATTTTAATTTCCGCTGAAAGGCCAAGCAATTGTGCTTAGTGGAGGCTATTATTTGCCAACAGGCACCTATTTAGCACGTAGGTGCATTCTATCAGTCCGGCTGATCCGGGAACTTCTTAGAATGTAAATCGTGCATGCGTATGGCGCGGGTCATACGTATCTATGAAGATTTCTTACCCCCGGGCGAATCCAAAAAAAAAAAAAAAAAAAAAAAAAACCGACACCAAAAAATAAAAAAAAAATTATGTATGGAGCAAACAAAAAGAGATCTAACTCTATTATTCTGTTAACAGTGTGCTGTACAGTCATCAAGTCTAGTAACGAATATTTCTAAATTCTAGGTTCCTGATATTAAGAAAAATTATTTATTTCAATGATTGGCTCAAAAACTCAAAACCACTATATTAAAATTGTCTATAAGCGATATGCAATTAAAACTTTTCAATAAGGTTTCTTTTATCAAAATAGTCATTTTCGATTATTATAACTCCCAATATATTTACGTATATTAGTTGTACAATTTCAATAAAATTAGTTATGATAGAAAAATATTTCAAGCATTCAACTGGCATAACCTTGTATTAAAGCATGAATTTAACTGTTTACCACCAACTGTTTACCATAATGAAGTCGGTTAAAAATTTCGTTCTATTGCATAGTGGTCGGAGAATTGCACAATATATTGATTATGTATTGAATTTGGTAGAAATGTTGTTTTTGTGAAGTTCCATAAACCTTATTTTATTATTTTTATAAATATAATTTTGATTTCAATAGATATGTCATAGCTGCCAAAATGACAAAGAAAACAATAAAATGCAGTCAAAAACAGTTTGGTCGGATTCTTGCACCATCTATTTAGACTATTCAGAGCCACTTTTGTTGAATCCTTATAACGCAGCTCAGACAACACACATATTCTCCGACAGACAGTCTGTGTGTCAGTCTGTCTTTTGGTCTGCATAATAAACAGCTATCGTGGCATTGTTATCAGAACTTTGCAAACATTTCCAACGACATAAGCACAAACATCGATATTTTGTATACATTTGATATTTTTTTTTTTTTTTTTTTGCATTAAAAGCTTTAAATGGATATTTGCTCAGTGCTTAAACTTTACTGAATTTGAAGTATGTGAAATTATTTTTAAATAATTTATTTGGAAATCATATAAATAGCAAAATATGGGCTTTAGCTTGTGGTTGGAAGGACTTTTATCGAGAGACTAAAGCCTAAGTATTTGATATGCTTTTCTTTCCTTTACTGACTACATTAAATATTTACTTTAACATACTTTAGTAAAATAAATTTTGGCTCGACTTCAGTAAATTTAATTTGCTAGATATGATTTGATGTAATATGATTTGATATGATATGATTTGAATTTGATTTAAATTTTTGTATACTAACGATATTGATATTGATATTAAAGGTAATATTAATGTTGATGTTAAAGTAAATATCAATGTCAATGTCAATGTCAATGTTAATGTTGATGTTGATGTTGATACTGATGTTGATGTTGATGTTGATGTTGATGTTGATGTTGATGTTGATATTGATGTTGATGTTGATGTTGATGTTGATGTTGATGTTGATGTTGATGTTGATGTTGATGTTGATGTTGATGTTGATGTTGATGTTGATGTTGATGTTGATGTTGATGTTGATGTTGATGTTGATGTTGATGTTGATGTTGATGTTGATGTTGATGTTGATGTTGATGTTGATGTTGATGTTGATGTTGATGTTGATGTTGATGTTGATGTTGATGTTGATGTTGATGTTGATGTTGATGTTGATGTTGATGTTGATGTTGATGTTGATGTTGATGTTGATGTTGATGTTGATGTTGATGTTGATGTTGATGTTGATGTTGATGTTGATGTTGATGTTGATGTTGATGTTGATGTTGATGTTGATGTTGATGTTGATGTTGATGTTGATGTTGATGCTGATGTTGATGTTGATGTTGATGTTGATGTTGATGTTGATGTTGATGTTGATGTTGATGTTGATGTTGATGTTGATGTTGATGTTGATGTTGATGTTGATGTTGATTTTGATTTTGATTTTGATTTTGATTTTGATTTTGATTTTGATTTTGATTTTGATTTTGATTTTGATTTTGATTTTGATTTTGATTTTGATTTTGATTTTGATTTTGATTTTGATTTTGATTTTGATTTTGATTTTGATTTTGATTTTGATTTTGATTTTGATTTTGATTTTGATTTTGATTTTTATTTTGATTTTGATTTTGATTTTGATTTTGATTTTGATTTTGATTTTGATTTTGATTTTGATTTCGATTTCGATTTTGATTTTGATTTTGATTTTGATTTTGATTTTGATTTTGATTTTTATTTTGATTTTGATTTTGATTTTGATTTTGATTTTGATTTTGATTTTGATATTGATTTTGATTTTGATTTTGATTTTGATTTTGATTTTGATTTTGATTTTGATTTTGATTTTGATTTTGATTTTGATTTTGATTTTGATTTTGATTTTGATTTTGATTTTGATTTTGATTTTGATTTTGATTTTGATCTTGATTTTGATTTTGATCTTGATTTTGATTTTGATTTTGATTTTGATTTTGATTTTGATTTTGATTTTGATTTTGATTTTGATTTTGATTTTGATTTTGATTTTGATTTTGATTTTGATTTTGATTTTGATTTTGATTTTGATTTTGATTTTGATTTTGATTTTGATTTTGATTTTGATTTTGATTTTGGTTTGATTTTAATTTTGATTTCGATTTTGATTTTGATATTGATTTTAACTGGAATTATGATTTTGACTTTGGACATGGTCTAAGACTTGACTCTGGTTTGAGTCTGATTTTAGTGATACCTGATTTATTTGTCCAGACTCTGTCTTTGCTTTGACATGGTTTTGAATTGTCCCTGCGTATGTATTGGCTTGACACTGACTTGACTTTAATTACACTCCAAACATGACTCCATTTTAACTTGAATTTGAGTTGTCGTTGTATTGATTTAGGCTTGACTCGAAAATGTCTCTGCTCTCTGGGATCATGCTGAATTGACTAAATCTCAACTGTGACTTGATTTTGACTTGACTCTGACTATACTTGCGTTTTCTCTAATTCAACTTGAATCTGATTCGAATATTCTAATTGAACTCTCTTATTTGTTAATTGAACCTTTCTTTACGTTGAGTTGGATGTGGCTAAGAAAAATCTTGATTTTGGCATGAGTGTGCTTCTCTTGATTGATTTTGATTTTGATTTTAAGTAGATTTTGAACTTGACTCTTAAGACTCTGGTTTCACTCTTACTTTACTCTGTTCTGGCTTTGAGTTGATTTTTACTTCATTTTAATTAGATGATTTTTTTTTTTAAGGAAATTCAATTTAAAATTCTTGAAATTTTTTCTGTTTCAAATATTATTCGCAAATACTAACAGACGTTTTTCGCAACTTTCTGTCATTAATCTACAAAAACTTACTTCAAACATGTATAAAAAACCAAAACTTGCTTAGGTTCTTAATGACCACAGAATGAGTTTCTAGAAATAGAACAATGGCAGTGAGTGACCAAATTATTTCGATAAAAAAAAGCTTTTAACGAGTGATACGTACATATATACGTAAAAAATAGGTTAGTTTGGAAGAATGTGCAACAACGTTAAAGTTCAACGAACTCAGAATTGATTGAACCAATGTGTGTCTTAAATTGGGTGTGTGCTTAATGGCTAGTTTGCTGTAATGAGTCGAGTATTTTAACGAAATCCACACACATATGTAATGTTATTCCTTTTTTTTTTTTTTGTTTTGATATTTCTGTTTGAGCTTTAGTAGTACTCTTATATATGTATCTACAAAAATACCATTAAAACAATGATGACAATAAAATAATAAAATTTGACTCCAATTATTTATAATAAAATAAAAAAAGAACACTAATTTTATTATTTGAAAAAAAAACAATCCTTCGGAACTACTATAAAAATATAGGCATAAAAATAAATTGAAAAAATGTTTGCTAAATAATGCGGAAAAATTTTCGAAGTACCTACCAATTTATAAAATATGATACATTTGTTTTTCGCTGGGATGGCATAACGTCCATGGACCTTATGTCTGTTTCGAAACAGACATAATGTCCAAAGCAAAACAGACAGAAGATCCATGGACATTATGTCTGTTTGAAACGGACATAATGTCCAAATGCGAGATACAAAACTATTGATTTTGAGGCTTGGGGAAAGTACAAATTAAATTCGAACGATGGCGACATGCTGGCCCGGGTTCGTTGCGATCGGCCGCTCCTGCGTTTGCTACGCCTGGCGCCACATGTTTTGTTTATTTATTCCATACACCTGAGCATATGACCTTTAGAGAGTGCCGCAGAGGGTTAATATGTATGACCAACCCCCATTACTTTTGCAAAAGGAACAATTTTGCCTTGGAAACCTATTCCCTCCGACCACTCCTTAGGGACTCCCATACAAATTTTATAGTTTTGTCGATAAAACCGGAAACTGTCGATAAATTGGTAGCAAACTTAAGCAAACAAAAACATCAAATGTTAGCTTTATATTTCATGTAATTGTGTAAAATTTATATAAGTTAAAGAGTTCAAACATGAATTTTTCTCCCAGTGAGGATCAAGTAGACCAACAAGTGCTAACATCAACATTGTACGATCAGTACTTTAGGCACACTAAAGGCTCAAGTTGTGACCTAAATACGGACACCTGATCACTATCAACCACCCTACTTATCTCCGAGAATGACGTATTCTACGTCAAAAATTTGGGTTCATTTGTTTTTTTTTTCCAAACGTTATTTATTGGTGACCAAAATAATACAAAAACATCATCAAAAAATTAGAACATAACGGCGAAACAAAAAAAAAGAAACCTATAAAAACGAGCTCACATTAAAAGTCGGGCAAGTGAAGAGAAAATGCAAAATCGTGTTCTATAACCCGTAATTTCTGCTTAAAACTTGTTACTTCTGTTGGAATAACAATGATACAATAAGAAGGTAGGGTAAGCGAGCTTTGGCAAGACCTACTGCTAATGTCAAAATCATAAAATGCAGTGCTACCATATCTAACAAAAAAATCCTATGACAAATCCATGTTTTATGGTTTCAGTAGGTAAACGTTTTATATGAAATGCATTGCTGTAAATTATTATAAACGGGGAAGTACTCATTTTTGGGGTTTTATACATTAAGGTTATGCAATAAGGTAAGATAATTTTTTATTGGATGTCATATGCACATTGAATTAAAATTTTTAAATAAGAAATCAAGAATTCAAAAAGCTAAGCAACAACTTATGGGCAGAAGTAAATAAGTGAAAATAAACCTATAAAATTACTATAAAATTCATTGTTTCAATTAAAGATCATTGATTCAATTTTTTTTCGTATTTGCCCTATATATAATTCCTTTTTTAAGTTTTTGTCCCACATTTTAGAAAAATACAGAAAAGTGGCATTGCTAAAATGGTTTTTGACATAAGCAGTAGGTCTTGTCAAAGCTCCTTACCCTTCTTATTGAATCATGGGAATAACTTCAGCCGATCGCGAAACTTTGAAAAATAAACATGTCTCAAAAAATGAATCAATCAACTTTTGCACAAAGATGACTCGTGATAGATCATTATTTGAAGGGAAAATCCGAGCGACAAATTTCACAAACAGGGTCGCCAAACACTCTTCGCCTAAAATCGTCAAAAGGCTTTTCAAAAATCGTCATTCGCAAGTCCTAAAATTCATAATTTAAGTCCTAAAATCGTCATACAGTACAGAAGATTTAAATTTTTACGTAAAGCAAAAAAGGTATTATTTAAAAAAAAAATCATTATTTTAAAATTATGATATCAAATTCATTTACATATATTCACATATGGCTTATATAAGATCTATATATTTTTTGAACATATATATTGAATAAAACTACTTACTGATACATTGTTGGGTTGAAATAGCTTAGTAATTCAAATTGTGAATCAACATAAGATATTTGCGAGAAGCTTTAGCGCTTTTGTGTCATGGCTCAGCCAGCTCTAATATTTAATTCTATTATTCTTTTTGCTTAGTATTTCACGAATTCCTCAGGTATCCACACAACTATTACACTATTTGAGCATCCAGGTTATCTTTCTTCTCACCCATAAATTTCAAAACAGTTTCGTAAGGTTCTGTAAATGCTTTTAGCATTGTGTTGAATTTCTTGTGGCGTTGCTTTATTTGAATCGAATTAAATGAGACCTTTTAATTTAATCAGTTATTTGTCTATTTAAAAATTCTTAAACAGCCCGCCAGCGGGTCTGTGCCAGTGTCGCCAGATGAAATTACCACCAAAATTCTCTTTTTCTTACACTTAATTCTCACAAATTACCCCACTCGCAAAATACCTCAAAATACCACAAAATACCTCAAATTACAACAAAATACCATAAAATTCCTCAAATTTTCTTTTGAGGTATTTTGAGGTATTGTTGTAATTTGAGGTATTTTGTGGTATTTTGTGGTATTTTGAGCCATTTTTTCTCACGCATGGTAAATATCGCACATGTGGTAATATTTTTCCCACACGAGAGATTTTTACTACAAAATGCCATGGGAATTACCACATCCCATAATCGTGGTCTGTGCTACTAGAACTTTCTTACGAAATTTTTATCACTTAACGTTTGCTTCTTACTTTGTTCTTTCTTTTTCAATTTCTTCGTAAAACAGTGTTATTAAAGAAAAAAAAAAAAAAAAAAAAAACAAACACATAAATTTGTAACTCTAAAATCGTTATTTGTCTTATATTCTGTTATAGAGCCTGAACAGAATCAAAAATCGTTGCGACCAACGACCCTCTCTGGTCGTCGAACGCAGAGAATGTGTCCAGAATGATGCGATTGCGATTAACGATTCAAGGTTGGTTTTATTTAGTATTTTTTTATTTATTTTTGAAGTGAAACTTCTTAGGCGGCGCTTCGAAATTTGAACGAGAATATTGAGGTGAGTGAAATTTCAAGGTCAATTTACTTCATTTCGTTACACGATAGAGAGGAAAGATATGTTTTACAGTAGAGAGAATGAGAGAGATATACATTGTATAAAAGACTTAAAAAATTTGCTCGTCACCGCAGAGGATCGAACCTACGAACTTTATATTACAAAGACAACGCTCTATCCAACGAGATAATCTTTTCATATAAAAATTGACTCTATATACCAATTAATCAAACTACTTTTGCTGTAGATGCCCAGCGGGAAAATAAAAAGCGTTCATAGAAATAGCGCTTTTTATGCGCATTTTTTGTATGCTTTGAGGATGTGCTTTTCAGAGTTCAGAGTTGTGGAGCTCATATTTTTATACACATTTTGTTCATTACGAAAACAGCGGGGAAATAGCACAGCAGTAAAACATTTGATTGTAATGCCAGTGTTCCGAGTTCAATCTTCGCATCTTATAAAATTTTCTCGCTTTGTTTTTTGTTTTTTTTAAAGAGATTTTTAACTATTTGTTTGTTAAGAAGCGCTTTCATCCTAGGATATCCAATATAAATTTTAATATGAATTTGGTTTACTTAAAAAGCGCTTCAGATGTGTGAAGCGCTATGGCAGAAGCGCTTGTTTAGTGCTTTTGAAGCGCTTCGATTTCCGCTGGGTGGCAAAAGCCGCAGATTGTGTGCTGATTGCGTTCTATGTCCGGTTGATAGGGGGGGTTGCCATGACTCGGGTAGAAGAGAGAAAGATTCAGCGAAGCAGAAGTGAATAAGAGAGTTGCCCTGAACTCATTATGATTTTCGCAAAGTAAACTGTCAGACTAGGGCTGCCATGCCAATATTTGTTTAGAATACCAATGTTGGTATATCTTTAATTCAATATATTAATATAACCTCTATGAATTTTGCTCATATTACACATATTATATTATTATTCAAAATATTGCGATATAAAATTATATAAAAACCCAAATTCATGAAGCATATGCTGTCGCCCATGACGCCAACTTGACACTGTGCGCAAGAAAAGTTGGAATAAGTTCTTTCAATAGATAAATATTTTATACATATTGTAGTTATATAATTTTATATCGAAATATTATTAATAATAGAAAGTATAATTTGATATGAGTAATATTAATACGTACATATGTTGAATTAAAAATATATCAAGTTGTATGTATTCTGTATTCACATCTATATGTAGATACGACGCAAATTGGTTATCAAATTAATTGCTTTTAGGCCATAGGTCCATACCAATGAATATTAAACAAACAGAATATTTTTTTAAAAAAAACTTTTTATTGTATTTCTTTTGCTTAAAAAGTTCTCTCTTTGCCTTTAAGGTTCGATTATGCAATCGTAAAGCAATGCAACGTAACGTGACGTAGAGTTCTATCTTATGAAAAATAAGTGTAAGTGCTTAGTGAATGTAACCTAGCGTAACGTAACCTAGCGAAGCGATGTGTTCTATTCCAGATAGAACTCTACGCCACGTTACGTTGCGTAGCTTTACGATTGCATAATCGAGCCTTTACACTAAAATGGTTCTTATTCTAGAAGAGAAAGAGTGTATACAAAGAAGAAGTTTCTCTTCTTTACTGTATACACGGTGTACTGCATCTTTTTTTTTTCTATTTCATTTCAATGTATTGGTCTCTTCAATTGTGTGAATACAGCACACACAAAGAAGAAACGTCAAGACATAATAAAAACTAAGGAAATGTTTTTGAACATATCCCATTTCCAGCAAAAATATGGCAACACTAACGGCATTCAGGGAGAGAATCATCGGTCGCAAGAGAATAAATAGAATAGATTCTAAGAGCCCAAACAGAACCAAAGCGGCTGTCGGTTGGCGGACCTCTCTCGGCGAAATCTGCTGAGAACACGTCCCGAATAGGAGCGATTGTCGGTTGTCGGATCAGCGTTGCTTTTCGTTGTGTAAGTGGTACAAATTCAACACACAGACACACAAAACAAAATGTCAGCTCATGGAATGCAACACACACACACAAAACAAAACGTCAGCTCATGGTAAAAACTAAGAAAATAGCACTGAACACAGCCAATTCTTAGCTAAAATATGGCAACACTTACGCCGCTCAAAGAGAGTTCCGCCAGTCGTCGGAGAAAAAATAGAATTCATTCTATTCTGGCGTTTTTCCGTCGCGGATTTCTGCGGCCATTTAATTTTTGGCAGCTGCATATATTTTCATGTATTTTGTTGTACAACGCACCCGACAACCGACAGCCGCTTTGGTTCTGTTCGGGCTCTAATTGTGCGATATATCGTTGCGGAAAACGAGCTGCGGTTTTTTCTACATTTTGCATGTATTTTCTAACAACAAAAATCGTCGGCCGCAACGATTTTTTACTCTGTTCATGCTCTATATTAGGATCTTTAACACTATTTAACTATAAACATTTATTACAAGTTTTCTTTACTGATGAGAGTAAATTTAATTTATTTGGTTCAGATGGAAGGCAATAAAAAATTTGCAATAAAAATTTGAAACATGTGGTTAAGCATATTGGTGGATCAGTCATGGTTTGGGGCTGCATGGCTGCGTCTGGTGTTGGAAGGCTTCATTTCATTGAAGGTATAATGGACAAAAATATATACCTCGACATTCTTTAGCCGCACGTTAAAGAAAGTGCGCGTAAATTAGGCATTGCTCACAATATTAAATTTTGCCAAGACAATGTCCCAAAGAATTGTTACTAAATAATTGTCTAAATATCATAAAAACACCCGCACAAAGTCCAGACTTAAAAGTTATAGAACATCTATGGAATGAACTTTAAAACCAGTGGACATGAACGCAGAGTGCAGTATTGGAGATGGACATATACAGATCAATTAAAAAGTGTGCTAAGTGAAGAATGGAATAAGATTTGAGCTGATGTTTGTTAATATTTGGTTGCATCCATGCCAAAAAGAATGCAGGCAGTCATACAACAAAAAGGATTTGAAGCAAAATATTAAATTCTTAGTTTTAGCATTGGTTACCCTATGTGTCCAACTTTCAATGTAAGCTCGTTTTTTTATAGGTTTGTTTTGATTTCTTTTTGTTCAACCGTTATATTCTAATCTTTTAATTATGTTTTTGTATAATTTTGCTTATCAATAAATAAAGTTTTGAAAAAGTAGAAGTAAAGTTTCTTACACTTTCATTTCTGAAACCAATGCGAAAGTGCTAAGAAACACCTGACAGACTTTCGTTGTGAGCCACTGTAGTTCTATGTTGTAATGTTATGTTGTTTGTTTTTTCTGTATTTAAGTGCATATTAAAAACTCACTACACTGCTTGTTTTGAAATGTGACGGCGGAAGAGACAAAGTACTTGAATATTGGCAGATGGCTTGTAACTCATTTTTATTCTTTTTTCTTCTTCAGATCTTTCTATTAGATACTTTCTAGGCATGCTTGCCAACACAACAACAAAAAAATTGTGCAAATCGGATGAATTCAGCCCATAAAATTTAACAAAATTCCAGATACTTTGTGAACTCACCTCATTCATTTAATATTTATTAAATTACTCGATTATAATGGAGCGTCCTTATTGAAAGACCTTTTGTTGAAAGATTTTAAAGTAATTTAAAAAAAATTTTTTTGTTGTGTGCACAATGAACTTATGTATGTACTGTGCATGCATGTGTCTATGTGGACAGTGTGTGGTAGAAAAATTGTTTTTCAAGGTCGATTTCGTTGATATAATAAATTAAAGGAAATTGCATTTGTTTTCCTGTGCTTTCTATATAACTTTTATGTGCAACCATTATTAAATTTTATAACTTAGTTATTGTCACAAAAATGAATGAAAAAACAAATTTTAATTTAACTCATTGAAATATGTGACTTTAAGGTTCAAAGCAAAAATTTGTCTGTAAAGAAGTTCAGTAATATGCTAAAAAGCATTACATTTCATGGAAAAAAGTTATGAGAAAAATATCTGAAAGAAGTGTCAGATATTGAAGCAGATGCCATCAATTTTGCAATAATATGGAACACATGGTTTAATGCTTCCAAATAAAAGCACAAAAGTAAAAATATTCACACACACAAAAAAGCTCATAATACATATCAGTGATATCCGGATTCAATAACAATGCAAGCGACAATGGAACGAACGCAAGCAAGCATAGTGCAAGCAGGCTTTAAATACTAGGTCTTCAAACTTTAACCACGAATCAATTCTTTAAATTTTTTGTTCAATAAATGCTTAAAAGTGATTTAGGTATAAGAAATCGGGTTAAGAACGCAAGCTGTAGTGATGTTAATATTAATGTTAATGTTAATGTTAATGTTAATGTTAATGTTAATGTTAATGTTAATGTTAATTTTAATGTTAATGTTAATGTTAATGTTAATGTTAATGTTAATGTTAATGTTAATGTTAATGTTAATGTTAATGTTAATGTTAATGTTAATGTTAATATTAATGTTAATGTTAATGTTAATGTTAATGTTAATGTTACTGTTAATGTTAATGTTAATGTTAATGTTAATGTTAATGTTAATGTTAATGTTAATGTTAATGTTAATGTTAATGTTAATGTTAAAGTTAATGTTAATGTTAATGTTAATGTTGATGTTAATGTTAATGTTAATGTAAATGTTAATGTTAATGTTAATGTTAATGTTGATGTTAATGTTAATGTTAATGTTAATGTTAATGTTAATGTTAATGTTAATGTTAATGTTAATGTTAATGTTAATGTTAATGTTAATGTTAATGTTAATGTTAATGTTAATGTTAATGTTAATGTTAATGTTAATGTTAATGTTAATGTTAATGTTAATGTTAATGTTAATGTTAATGTTAATGTTAATGTTAATGTTAATGTTAATGTTAATGTTAATGTTAATGTTAATGTTAATGTTAATGTTAATGCTAATGTTAATGTTAATGTTAATGTTAATGTTAATGTTAATGTTAATGTTAATGTTAATGTTAATGTTAATGTTAATGTTAATGTTAATGTTAATGTTAATGTTAATGTTAATGTTAATGTTAATGTTAATGTTAATGTTAATGTTAATGTTAATGTTAATGTTAATGTTAATGTTAATGTTAATGTTAATGTTAATGTTAATGTTAATGTTAATGTTAATGTTAATGTTAATGTTAATGTTAATGTTAATGTTAATGTTAATGTAAATGTAAATGTTTATGTTAATGTTAATGTTAAGTTTAATGTAAATGTTAATGTTAATGGTTATGTTAATGTTAAGGTTAATGTTATGTTAAT
Source organism: Pherbina coryleti (assembly GCA_943735915.1). Classification (NCBI taxonomy): domain Eukaryota; kingdom Metazoa; phylum Arthropoda; class Insecta; order Diptera; family Sciomyzidae; genus Pherbina; species Pherbina coryleti. Next base: position 138,527,376 of record OX030949.1, read on the forward strand.
GTTATTGTTAATGTTAACGTTAATGTTAATGTTAAATTTAAGGTTTAAGTTACTAAAAGCATACCTTTAATATCTCTTAATGAAATGTGTTTTAATAAAAGCAAATAAAATACATTCTTTTCCCTGAAATTTATTGATTCCTCACTCACAAAGTATTATAAATTTCAGTTATGATATTACATAAAAAGTTGTTTGTGATCTTTTTACCCCATTCTAATTGTTTATTTTTGAGATAGCTTTATATTTTCAGTATGATATAAATAACATTAATTTCATATTGCATATAAGTAATCAATTTAAAGCAAGTCAGCATTCTCAGAATACTATTCTTAGTTTTTGAAACGAATATATTATCCATGCATAGGCTGTGTACTCGTATGAGAGGTTTAATAAGAATTTCATATTATAATACAAATGATTATTATTAATACGAATTAGCATAACATTTTGTTGGAGATGGTGTTTCAATGTTTATTTTCATTAGAATAGAAAATTTAAAAGAAAAAAATAATTGAAAATTTTAAATTGAAAATTACGGCAGCGTACAACTACGAGAGCGTAAAACCTACAAGCAATGCAATGATTTTGTTTTTCTTTACATCCTTTACTTGCTGTTCCTTTTTGTTGCCATCTCGCGGTTCGTAAAATTTGCATCGAACTATTGTAGCAATTTAATACGCTCAACTACGGCTGTCTACCCCCGAAAGAACAACCTGTTTGTAGAACTACCTCAAACAAAATGTTTGCCTTAATATGAAAAAATATTAACTTTTATTAACAAAAATAAAAAATAATAAGATTATGGAACAAAGATTTTATATTTTTTATAAGAATGTAGTGTTCCGGATGTGGATGCAGATAGTAAAATATCTAACATCAGGATGCAGTTGCGGATGCAGATGTGAAATTATTGCGAATGCTCCGCGAATGTGAATACGAAGCTCCGTCACATCCCGTGTTTATACTCTGGATGTCAAAAACGAAGCCATTGTTGCTATGTTAAGTCCCAGTTTTGACTTGACTTCGCAAAGACTTTATTATGTGTCCCCAATTTCATTAAATTCCGCTAAGTGGTTCAAAGGTTTTGTGGATTCATTGAAAAGACGATGGCTTACTGCATATAGCTTAACTGAAAAAAGCATTTCTGAAAAACATTAAAACATGGTCGAAAAGAGAGGTGGTTCTAAACTTAACGCTTTCGATCCCATTGGGATATTATGTCCCAAATACGGTTTAAACAGTACTATTGGGATAACCATGTGTAAGTTTTCGTATGTCGTATATCCCAGTGGGTATCTCTATTTTTAAGTACCAAAATCTGTACTCTTTGATAATTTTCCTAGAAGTTACAGTTATTTCTCCTTGTATTATATTCTTCTTGTATTATAGAATTATAATATTGTTGTATAAAAAACTATTTTTTATTAAAATTACAGCTTTTATTTTAAAAATTACTAGCTAAAAGCGTTTTATAAGACATAGCAGTGAAATTTTATAAGGTAAGAATATTTTATTTTAACTGTACACTAACTAAATATATAATATAGAAAACAGTCTGGGATATTGTCCCAGTGGTAAACCTTGGCAATATCTATTTTATATATATCTCAGATGGATGATCGTGCAACACTGAATATTCTCGGATAATTTCATGATTCTGAAGATTTTAGACCCTCTGGTTCAGAATATGATCCAAATAAAGATGATAAGATCTATTCAGATGAATCAAAAAGTGATTCGTGCCAAGAACTTAATCTTCTTGTTCAGAGTGTGACTTTGATACAATTGAAAATGAAGAAAATAGTCCACAAAATAATCAAGTTGATTTACCTATTGTTAGCGTAAGCAATGTAGCTGAACCCGTAATATGGTCTAATCAATTTATCAGTTTTTTATAAAAATTTGCAATTCTGGTCCCAAAAGCTTCAACTGTTTTAGTAAAAAGTAACCGGTCGTCACCAGAATTGGAAATATTCAAAAATTATAATGAAAGAATTACCAATTATAGCAAAAAACGAAAGAATTACCACCTAAAACATTAAAAATAAGAAGAAGGAACCCTTGACTGATGAACGCGAAATTTTGCTCTACCAGTTATTTTTTGTTTGAAGTAATATGTAATATAAATAATATTATTACAATTAGGAGTCGGTAAAATGTTTTTAGTAAAAGATTACTTCCCAAATAAAAATGTAATATTAATATTAATAATAAATATATGCATATTGATATTATTTATAAAATGTTAATATTAATGTTATTTGTAATGTCTTACTTATTTTATAAATGCTACTTATTATTCTGCTACTAAATATTTCATATGCATCCCTGTATTTAAAATGTCAAACACGCATGAAAGGAGAGTAGAAAGAAAAGAAGAAAGAAAAGCTTCATTCAGTTTTTAAAATTCTGTTTTGTTTGCCTTACTTCGTTTTCTTGCTTCTTTCTTTCCTTTTCTTCGTGGTGATGTACAGAAAATATTCATTGTCATAAGGGCTTGAGAGCGCATGGTCGCATTGTTTAAAAATAAAAAACCAAATCGCTATTGTACTTTACATATTATTAAATAAATAAAAAAAAACTAGTATTAAAAACTACATATTATAAAAATTACATATTATTAGTTATTTTAAAAATGCGGCCCCTAGACAATAAATAATATTGCACATTATTTACCAAGTATGAAATTTCATTAATTTCAATTAATTTTCATACACCTGCATTAATTTAGAATGCCGCTTCATGTTAATAATAAAACATTTCTTTAAGCCTCCTGCGAAGTAAAATTTTCACAGTGTAAGCCAAAGAGAGATTCTTTGCTCTCACTTGAGCGCACACTTCCACAAAACTGAAAGAACTGTGTATGTATTTTTTTGGCCGACACTGCTTTATGTACATGTGAAAAGCAGTGATTTGATTCTGATTTAGTAAAAAATTCCGATCGTATCCCCATTTAAACCTGTTTACACCACAAAAATGACACAAGAAACCCACAAAAAATCCCACCAAATATTTATACCAGTATCGTTTTTGTATACAATTTATGAAAAGAAATAATCATCAGAAACTTTGTATAAAAGTTTATTTATTAACGAAACCAAACAAACAAATATAATAGCTATATTCATATAAAAACTTTTAAAATTTGAATTTTTTGCTTGAAACAGTTTTCAAAATATTTACAACAGTATAATCGCTTTGGTCATTAAATAAAAGACAAGTCATTCCATTCATCCTGCAGGGAAAACTTATTTAACTCTACAAATTCAAGAGGAAGGAAAGATCTTTTGAATTTTTTCTTTTTTTTTAATCTAAAGCAACTTAAATAAATAAGTAAATAAATAACTGGCCATTTCAGCCCTTGAAAGGACTTTGACCTAGCTTCTTATGATCAATTGTGTTGCGCGTGTTATTAAGTTTGTACACAATTTACCGAGAAATGGACCTACAGGTTTAACGCCGACTCCGAACGGCGATGCACGGAATGTTCTTATTCTTAAGAAGCTTTACATGGCATTTTGATTACTCTCTGAGGTTTGCCATTGTCTGCAGAGAGGTGGCGGCCGTACAGAAAAATTATTTTAATTCAAATAATTTTCTGTCGCTGCTGGGGTTCGAACCCGGGTCTCCAGGTTCGATGACATAGTGGCCACGCACTTTAACCAACTACGCCACGGCCGCCACCTTGCAATAATGAATATTCTCGGATAATTTCATGATTCTGAAGATTTTAGACCCTCGTTCAGAATATGATCCAAATAAAGATGATAAGATCTATTCAGATGAATCCAAATGTGAATCAAAAAGTGGTTCGTACCAAGTGATTAATTTTCTTCGTTTCAATTGACTTTGATACAATTGAAAATTAAGAAAATATTCCACCAAATTATCAAGTTGATTTACCTATTCTCATCGGTCTCATCTGTCAGTTTTATACAAAAATTGCAACTCAGGTCCCAAAAGTTTCAAATGTTTTAGCAACAAGTAACTGGTCATGTAACCAGTCAAGTAACCAGAATTGGAAATGTAAAAAAGTTATATTAATTATATATTGCATCGTATACAAATCAAAGAATTACGATCTACAACATCAAAAATAAGAAGGATGAACCCCATTTATTATGCGCTATTACAAAGATCCCAAGCAAAGGGATTTCTAGTCTAATAATATATCTTTAAGCAATGAAATTATTAAAACAGCAATTTCAGGGAACCGATACCAGTTTCTTATGCCAAAAATGTATTTCTATCATCCAGAAAAGCCAGTCGGTCGTGGAAAAAAAGAGCAGGTAAATTCTTTACTAGGTTCTTTACTAGCGTTAATTTGATGTGAATGATTCCATTGGCTTCAGTTGCGACACACATAAAAAGCCTTAAAGCTAAGTTTTTTGGATCAATGCCTTGAAGGGCTACCAAAACTTCATAAGGAGTGCGCACGTAAAATATGTAACATTGAAAAATAAAAAAATTAAGTAAACCATGAAAATATATTAAAAAATAAAAGCAATTTATTAAACTTCATTTCATGCTAAGTGTTAATGTAAATACAAAAATTTCAAAAATCTTTATTAAAAGCAAAATTTTTCACTTTTACCGGAACGCCTTCCATCAAGGTCTTTATGGTACATTCAGGAATTTTTTTTGATGCTAAAGTCCACTTTCTTTTAAAATCTTTAAGGTCCTTAGACACTGCTTTTGTCTCCTTCATTCTCCTTTTTATGAGAGCCCAATATCTTTCTACTGGTCTAAGCTGTGGACAGTTTGGTGGATTTGCCTCTCTTGGTACAATATTTATGTTATTTTTTGAGTACCACTCTTGTGCTATTTTTCCATAATGGCATGACGCCAGATCTGGCCAAAAGTAGTTAGACACCTTGTGTTGATTTAGGAATGGTCGCAATCTTTTTTGCAAGCATTCTTTTATATAAATTTCCCCATTTATCGACCCGGATGTCACGAATGGCTGACTTCTTTTGCCACAACTACAAATTGTTTGCCACACAAGAAATTTTTTCGGAAACTTGGTTATTTTTTGGGTCCTGTACGTCTCTGATACATTTCCCCGGCGGTCTGCTACATAATAGTCCTGACCTGGAAGCTGTGAAAAGTCTGCCAAAACATATGTTTCGTCATCCATGATGCAACATTGAAATTTTTGAATAAAATTTGAATAAAGTTTTCTCGCTCGTTTTTTTGCCTCGGAATTTTTTTTAGCATTCCGATCGGGGACTTTTTGGACCTTATATGATCTTAATCCAGCGGTTGTTTTCACTTTTCGGACAAATGCTTCTGAACAATTCGCGATAAGAGCTGCTTTCCTTCCTGATGTGTTCGGAGCCTTGCTTAAGATTCCTAAGACTTTTTTGGCCTTTTTAACATCTCCAGATCCATATTTTCTGCCAGATCCAGGCTTTCGGTCAGCACTGATGGTTTGCTTAAAGTTTTTTAAGACGCGGGAAACAGTTTGTCGGGAGACTTTAGCTGTTTTTGCTATTTGTTTAAAATTCCAATTGGGATTTTCTTGTGATATTTTAAGTATGGTTTTTCTAACTTCTTTTTGACTATCCATTTTTCACTATTACTGTCACAAAAATGTAGAGAAATGATTTCAATTATAACTAACATTAAATACAATGGTATTGCCATATTTTAATTTTATTTCTTACGTTTGTAAAATAAGTAGTTAGCAAAAACGTATGTTACAATTTTAACGTGCGCACTCCTTAATCAAACTTAATCCGAGACATTAATTGCTTGCAAAATTCTATGTAATACCTACGAAAATTTGATTTTATACCTGCAATTTTATTTAAAGTTATAGACCCCTTATTAATAATAACCAATACCTTAGCTCCAAGGTAAATATCTTTTAAGTCTAAAAGAAAAATCTTCATTGTCTATTTCCACCTTACTTGATATGATAGAATCACAATACTCAGGCTTCATGAAGTTTTGTAGAATGGTTTGAAGATATGCTTTAATTATTGGTAATAATACGTGTATCCTAGGGGACTCAGTTTGAAACTCGACATTAATTTTATTTATTATATGCAAAATGTACGCTAGGAAAAAAAATAGATTTAATTCCGATCATTAAGTTGGTAACATATATCTTGTACTAAGTCTGTATTTTCCTCATACACTGAACCAAATATTGTTCTTAAAATCAAAGAATCTCGTTCATAAAGCGAAATTCATTGATTTTTAAGAACTATTCATTGCCCCAAAGAACGAATTCTTTGGTTCAATGAATCGTTGTTCTTAATTTTAAGGAACAGTTCATTGTTCGTGTTCATTAAAATTTTGTTCCAGTTCTTGTGTTGTAATATCTAAAAAACCATTAGAGAATTTTATCTCAATAAGAAAATGATTTTTTAAAATATATCTTGATATTGTTTTAAAATTTCTAAGGACAGACTAACTTATTGTAACAGTTGTATGTGTCATTAATTAATCATTTTTCTTCATAACATATCAAAGAAATAACGTAAGAACAAAGATTCATTGAATCAAGGAACTCGTACTTTGGACCAATTTTAATGTATATATAATACATTGGGACAAAGAACTTTTTCTTTGTTATTAAGTACGTTTTTGGTTCTGTGTATTCATAGGATATAAAAAAATGTTTCAAAGGGACCCACTGTTCTAAAACGTGCGAAACAACATTTTCCAGCGAAAGCCATCTCGTCGTGGCTAATTTCAAAATCTTATGTAGTTTCAAAGAAAAAAATTCCTGAAAATCTTTAAATTTGGTTTGCCGCTTAGGGCTGTGTGCGAAAAATGAATAAATGTTGCAAGATACCGTCTCTATTTGTCTCGGTAGTTTCTTTGAGGCAGCAGAATAACATAAATTAAGCGAATGACACAGACATCCCATCACATACAAATGAGGTTGGTTGTTTTTTAGGAGAGCTTTCACGCCTCCTTTGTTCCTCATCATAACGATGCATAATCAGACGCAAAACCTATAAGGTTCTGAAATGGTATATCTAACCTTTGAAAAAAGTTGACAATCGCGAAATAAATGGATTTACTGTCAGAAAATTCCTCCCGTTTATATAATCATAATATCATGTTAACAAGACTAAGCATTTATTTGTAGAAACGCCTGTAGTTTCATCAATAATTAATGAAAACTTCTGTTCTCGCAAAATATTTGCGATTTGTTTTTGACCTTCTTTCAAAAATACTGTGTTTATTGTTTCAGATAATTTTGTCCTACCTCATTTTAAGTGTTTAACCAGCTCTGAATCGGAGGCCACTGTTTTTATGAGATCAATTAATGGGGTTATCAAACAAAATGCAAGATTGCGCTGAATTATAAACATAATGATCCTTAGCTCAGTGATTTTTATTGTGGTGTTTTTATTCTGGAATATTTTTATTTTATCTTGATCAGGAAATAATGGCTGCTATTTAACCGTAGAACGCATAACCGGGTACCCGTGTGTCCACTTTAGACTTTCAACTCCTCTCTGAATAACCACTACTTGTAGACCATTAAAACTTCGGATCTACAAAACTGCATTTCTTTTACATCTTTGGAGTGGCCAATTATGAAATCCAGTTCAGTGGTTCCCCAGCTACAAGCTACCAAAGTCAACACCTACGCAAACACATAACCAGGGTACCCCTGCATGAAAAAATGAGCGAGTAAGAAGCTTTTCATTGGTATCGTGAAATTTGTATTTAGATTTTTTTGAAATACATTAAGATTAAAATGAAAAATAATCATTTAATGAAAAATAAATAATAATAAGTCGTAATTAATTAAAATGAAAAATATACTAATTATTCCGTTCACAAAGGACGCAGAAACAATTTGTCACCGAGTGTTCCAGGCACATAGGTTTTTTGCAGTTTTTTCATGCTTTTCGTGTTTTCCTTCTTCGTTTCATTTCCTGCGTGTAGCATAAGTAGCAAGATCCAGTTACTGACTTTCTTAATCCTGCTGCAGCAAATGTTGATGGACCGCTGTCGTAAATAGTTTCTATTGGTCGGCTCAAATAGCTTTCTATTGCAATTTTCGTTGTGAAGTGTCGAGTTATTTGACAATTAAGTGCACGTTCTCCAATAATTGGCATGCACATTTCTTCAGCCACTTTCCGAAGGAATAGTTTTCGTCTATTAGCAGTATGCGGTATCCTTTCATTGTTCATATAGTACAATTTATAAGCAGCCAAGGCCGTTATGTCCAAGATGTTGTAAAATAATGATAATGGCCCACGTTTTGTCGCTCGCTTTGTAGTGTACTCTGAGAATAACTGGTCCATAACGTCAACGCCACCTTTGGTCTTATTATAAAATTCGATAATATCAGGTTTGCCACTCTCAGCTACCTCGCCATCATAGTGCATAGACGAAAGCAACAGCACATCTTTGTTTTTGCGAGGAACATATGAACAGATTGTCACATTTTTTCGGAAGCCAAACAACGTTGAACCAATAATGGATATATCCTTCTGCCCCTACATTTCTGCTGCGCCTACATTTCATGAGCGTTCCAACTAGCGCTAAATCCAGAGACAGTAAGTGCTCTGCTAGTGGCAATGTAGTGAAAAAAATTGTCCATTGTTATATTCCGGCCGGTTCCTCTGAAATTGACAGCCAGATCATTCACCACTCGCTCACCTTGTCTTATTTCTCTTCCAGATTCAGCTTGGCCGGTATATATTTGTCCAAGCAGTGGAAAAGAATTCATGGCGTGTCAAATATACCAAACCTTAATTCCATACTTTCCAGGTTTTGAAGGAATATACTGTGTGAAACGCATGCGGCCACGATAGGGAAAAAGTTGTTCATCAATGGTCAAATGTTCACAGGACTTGTAGAATGAAGCCAGATTGCTGTTCATCATGGTCCATATGTCCCTTATCGGTGCAGCTTTATCGGTTTGTATGCGTGTAGCCCTGGTGTCAGCGTTATCAAACCGTATGAAGCGCAAAAGTGCACAATAGCGGTTGATTCCCATTACTGCACGATACAATGGGAAACTCCTGGCGCTTCATAAGTCCCGAACGCTTTCAGTGCTGCTGCGGTTTGTGCCTGCCATAATCAGTACTCCCAAAAATGCATATAGCTCTTCTACTGTCACTTCTTTCCATATCTTTGGAGTTGCATTTAGGTGACTTCTGTTCCATGCGTTATAAGTATTTGTTGCCTTTTTATTGGTGTGACGCATAATAATGTCCACCATCTCTAAACTCATAAAACATTTGAACGTTTGTTCCATTGACATAATTTCGGTGTTCCTCGATGGACCACAGCGTTGTCGTACAATGTTCTGCATCAATGTTTGAGAAGCGACGTTTGGTTAGGCACTCCATTCAGTATCGTCACATGCCACAAATTTATCGGCCACCGATTTATCGGCGCTGCTTCTTCATCTTCGTCATCTTCCTCATCAGATTCATCGTCTTCAAATGCAACTTCTTCTAATTTTGCATTTTTAGGTAGCTCTTCCGCATCAGACATTTCGACAGCCCTTAAATTGAGCTCCTGCTCTTCATCCTCAGATAAAGAAACTTCTCCATCGTCCACAACGGTGTCAAAAAGTGACTGAATATACGACTCTTTCTCTGCAAAACTCAATCTGTCATCACTGAATCTCAAGAAAAAAAAAAACATTAAAACTTTAAATTTACGGGAATATTTCACTATTTTATGTTCTGTTACCTTTTATATGCACTGGAAGATAGATTTTCCTTCTTTTTTTAAGCCATTTTTTATTAATGTATTTACTTAAATTGTCGCTAAAAATAAAAATAACTATAAAAAAAAACTAGTTTCATTCCTCTAAAGTTGTAGTGTTTTGATTTAATTATTCTCAAACTTCCGTTTTTTAAGCTAGTTAGGGTTGCAAGCTTAAAACTAGTTAGGAGTACAAGTGTGCCCCGGTTATGTGTTTACGTGGTATTTTTTTTTACCCCACAAGGGTAAACGTCTTTACTAAGCCAACTAAATTCTGCTAGCCAAGATGGCCGAAGATTCTGCTTTCTACGTTTATTTTTAGCAATACGGGATAGTACAGTATGTTTCTTCCGTCTCTTATTTGGCATTTGTTTTGGATTCAAAGAATCTTCCGAAATATCTTCCTCATCATCAGATAACACGTCGAAATGTTTGCCAGTGGCATGCGAGGGAGCTTTTTTGCGTTAATTTCCCTGCTCTGGAATAAAATCATTTACAGCATATTTTTAGGTTGATTTTTGGGTGAAACCTTGCATTTTTCGGCAACAGGTACAACGCCAACAATGGTTTTGTTTGGTTTTATTAAAAACCTTCAGAAATAAAGTTCAATTTTAGTAAAAATTTAATAGCAATGAATTAAATAGCACTTACTTATCCATTTTCTGAAAACTGCTAATTCTTATATTATTTAAAATTCTTCCATTGTCGCAAATCAGAATTTGCTTAAATAAAAAAGCGCGTTACAAGCAATGATAAAGAGATGGGAAACTTCGATTCGGCTGTCATTTTTGTTGATTTTGCGCCAAAATGGTGCTTGTTCTTCTCATTTTTTATGTCCTCACGTATTGTGTGTGTGAGTTCACCTCATAGTTGTCAAAAATTGCTGTGTCGGCCGTCAGCTGTTGTGAAGTTTTATAATTTTGTAACTTTGTTTTATAAATTGTCTGCTTTTCAAAAACCTTATTTTTGCTGTAATTTCATTTCACGTTAGCTCGGGTCGAGAAAAGTTTATAATTATTTTGTAAAGTTGTGGCCATTCTTAAATATAAAGTAATAAAACTTAAGAAATATGCCTGCAAAAGCTGTGCGTTATCAATGGCGATGCTAGTAAATATTGATTGATTTAATAAATAAAAAATATTTTATTGGAGTTAAATTAAGAAATGCATGCACACCAGAGCTGTAAAAGATTGAATCATTTTCAGTTTTTATTCTCTTGTTTAAAAATTCAAAAGCTGAACTCTTTTTTTGTAGCATTCAAAGTGTGAACTCTTTAGGCTTAAGTCTTAAGGCTGATTAAAATTATTTTCAAGTCATGAATTGCAAAACGTAAAGAATGCACACTGAATTGAAATTTTAACGAGTGCAGCCACCGATGGCTTCAGCCACGATGGCTGCAACCATCGATAGTTGCAGCCGAATTGAAATTTTAGTGAATGCAGACGGCGATGGCTTCAGCCGCAAGGATTTGTTGTTGTCTGAAGCTGTTTTGTGTGTATTTGTGTATGCGTGTGTGACTGTTGGACATGACTGTGATGGGTTGCCATTGGCTTGATATCATGTATAGAAAAAGTATTATATACAACAAATTGTAGAAGTTGATTTATATACATTTTGTTAATAATATTTATTGTTGATAAAAAAAAAAAAACTAAATAACTGGCCATTTCAGCCCTTGAAAGGACTTTGACCTAGCTTCTTAGGATCAATTGTGTTGTGCGTGTTATTAAGTTTGTACACAATTGACCGAGAAATGGACCTACAGGTTTAACGCCGACTCCGAACGGCGATGCACGGAATATTCTTATTCTTAAGAAGCTTTACATGGCATTTTGATTACTCTCTGAGGTTTGCCATTGTCTGCAGAGAGGTGGCGGCCGTACAGAAAAATTATTTTAATTCAAATAATTTTCTGTCGCTGCTGGGGTTCGAACCTGGGTCTCCAGGTTCGTTGACATAGAGGCCACGCACTTTAACCAACTACGCCATGGACGCCACAATTCCATGCCTATGTCGCAATTAATTGTTTAACAATTAAGGTATCACTGGAATGCACCGCAACCCTTTTAAAAAAATTAAGGTATCACTGTGACACAATTGCAGATCCCAAAATTGCTTGTGTGCGTTTTTAAGCCACCACAAGACACAGCAGGTAGAATTGAAATTACCATTTCATTCTTATTACCTCGTCTCGTAGACCATATATAACGCAACAGTTTTTGTCAATGCATTAAGTCGTTGTGAAGAACTCAAAGTGTGAAGTGCTAATTTCAGATAAAAAAATTTTTCGTACTTATACGACATGGCCCATGCAATTTCTAGCGGCGTGGTTTCGGTGGATCTGGCTAACATCAAACCAGGGAAAATTGTACATTCTCGGTGGCTCACCAAGGCCGCTTGATTATTACGATTATATGTGACAACGGAAAATCCAGATGCAAATTTAAGAATTCTGGTTGAATTTATAATTAAATGTTATTCAATATCAAGTATTACAGCTCTGTCGTGTACGGCAGTGCATTATTTTTCAACTTCATTAGTTGGTCACGATTTCTAGAACCTCGCTTACGTAAAATTGTCAATGTTCAATTGCCAGCTAGCGTTTCCAAACGGGTTATACCGGAAAATGTAGAGGCTGTTATGGCGATGACATAAGAGAGCCGTGCGAAATTGACTTGAAAGTAAAAAAGACTTCAAACAATAATTTTTTTAGTTTCTTTTCTAAAAAATAAAAATAAAAATAAAAATACAAATAAAAATAAAGAAAAAACATAGCCATTTCGCTGATTTTTTCATGTAAAGGCCAAAAATGGTGATTTTTTGAAATGTTTGTGTGGGGAACCACACAGGGGGGTTCCAGGGGGTGTGCCACTGGCATTCGTGGGTCGGACCTCCAAAGTTAGTGGGGGTCGGTCATACATTTAGACTCGATTGGAGCACTCTAAATGGGTCAAAGTGGGATTTTTCAAAATTTGCCCCTACCCAAAAGTTCGACCCAAATTGGGGGACATCAGAATTCGTTTTAGAGGTATGGTTCCTTTGGCAAAGTTTCTTATTTTGATCCCTAGAATACGATTTTCACAGAGCAATGGGCGATTTTTTTGCCTCCCCACAAATCGACCCGGCCTACTATATATACATATAAAAATAAGTTGCATTATGTATGAAATTTCTGTTCTATGTAATGCGTGAACCGATTTTGTTTCTGGAAATTTCCCATGAAAGGTGACGTCAATACGAAGGTTTTTATGTATAAACGGTCTTTGTATGTGTATTACTTCATGAATTATAGGCATTTTAGTGAACTTATACAACAATATAGGTATGAGCAAATACAGGTGCGCACATATGGTGTATATGGGGAAATATTTGCAAGGGAAATTGGAAATAAATGGAATATTGGAATAATCTGGCAAGTCTTTCGTTAGTTTGCATTTGCGCAAAAAATATAGGCATACCCATTTTTTTCCATAGCCCCTTTACCGCCTACAAATCAATAAAAATGTTATATAAATGACGGGTTTGGTCGTATTAGACTAAAATTTGGTAAATTAGTTCGTATGGTTTCTGTCGGCAACTATACTAAAACTAGGCATGGTCTAACTATGTATATACTCCCACTTTTTAGAAATCATTATTATTCCTGAGCTGTTCATGTCTTGATAGTGCAACTTGATATGTACATGCTATGGGCCCAAGAGGCAGTTACTATATATTTGAGCGAACATTAGACAATGGAGAATTTGGCCACACAGGCCAAATTTTTGATATCGAGTTGCTTTGGAACTAAATGTCGTATAACAATGAAGGTCTTTCTACTGAAAAACTGGCACGGGCATTCGAAAACGGGGCGTGGCTCCACCCATTTAAGCTATATTTACGATACAGAACAGCTATAGAAGTAAAAGTCACAGAACATTGAAACTCAGAATGTAGATACCATTTGGTGATGTCCTTCTACTAGAAAAGGTGACATGCATTGGACAAGGGGGTGTGTCTCAACCCATACAGGCCAAATTTATGACACAGAAAAGCAATGGAAGTAAAAGACAAAGAACATAGAAGTAAGAATGAAATTACTACTTGGTAATATCTTGGGAAATGAAAAATGCAAAAAATTTACAATAGAGAACGCTGCTATAGACTCAAAAACTACTCAGCCGATTGAGCTCAAATTTGCGCAGTAACTATAGGGTCATTCATAAATTAAGTTACCAATTTAGTAGAGAGAGAGGGGGTGTCAGATATAGTAATGTGACCAAAAATAAAAAAAACTCGAAAAAATTGAAATTAATACAACCCAACATTTCAAACCATTTTCATTCTTACATCTTCATGTTTGACCGTCTAAATTGACTGTTAACTATTGGAAAGTGTAGTAAGGGCATAGTTTTTCCTTGCTTGCTTTTCGACAGTTATTTAATTAATTTTTTTATTTCATATACTACGTTACTCTATGGGAGTGGAAGGGAGTATTTTTGAAATGCACTACAAAGAGTACCGGAGGAGGGAAAAAAAAAAAATTGAAAATTGGTCACGTAATTTATGAACGACTCCTATGTTTCGAGTACGAGATGGTTTAGAAATAATAACGCTGAAGGCATTGCAACATTTTCCGGTACTTATCTAGATAAGGTGCAGCAAAGCCCACCGGGAAAAAGCTAGTATTAAGTAAAACTGGGCCAAAGTTAAAATACCCCCACGACCGAACCGAGGTATATTCAAAGCCTTAAGCAATCAATGAAATGTTTATTTTTAAAAACATTCTCGTTAAAGTTTTAACAGAAAATATTCACTTCCGTTTTTTGATAAAGTCACTTTGTATGGGAGGTAGGCGTGTTTTTCATTCGATTTCGTTAAATTTCATACACAGAGTGTATATTGAACATCAAAACTCATATGCAAAATTTCAAGTCAATATATTAATTTTTGTGGAATCCGAATAGATTTTACCGTTTTGATAGTCACTTTGTATGGGAGGTAGTCGTGGTTTTCATCAGATTCGGCTCATTTTATAACTTGACCTTTATTTTTTAGATAAAAGCTTAAATATTGAATTTCGTGATGATGGCTTTAAAATTACGGCTGTAATGGTGATCACAGACAGACGGACAGACGGACAGACAGACAGACAGACAGACGGACATGGCTAAATCGACTCGGGTGGTGATGCTGATCAAGAATATATATAGTTTTTTTATACCTACCACGCCTCCCTATGGGCGTTACAAACGGAGTGACAAAATTAATATACCCCTTTTACGTTTTTTAAACGTGGGGGTATAAAAATTGAGCCCGAATGCAGTCCAATATAAATTAAGGGGAATTGCATGGAAAATGAGCAATTCAATTAGTACTTTAATTTAATAATTTAAATCATACAAAATGTTTTGTATAATCATTTAAAAAATTTGAAATGAAATTTAATTCCAATAATATATTTTGCAGATTCAATTTACTTTGATCGGGGCTGCTGCAATTCTACTTTGCTGGTTCTTGCACAATTGTAATCAAATTGGTTATATTCGCATGGGTTATAAAGGTTTTTCTTGTTTGGATTCTTTTTTACTTGGAATGCAATAGGGTTTGAATGAAAAGCAATGAAAATTGCAAGTCAAGCAACTGAAGTGAGTGAGAGGCTGTACATACGTAAAATAGATATATAAACAAATTCTAATTCATTTTTATTACAGAAAACCTTCATACATGCCAATCAACCGAAACATCCGCACGCACAGCTGCAAAAATTGTCCCATAATGCAACACATGCTATTGCCGAGGATTGCATATCCGGTGAAAACCTAAAAATACTATTTAATGCCATTAAAACACCAAATATATTGTTTACAAATGTAAGCAGTGCCTCAACATCTGCTGTTTCTGGCGTTCAAGAAGTACTGGAAGAAATTGAGGCAAAAACGGATTCGATAAATAAATAAATCGATGCAACTTGCAGCTAATAACAACAGCGCTCATAGCAAAGAAATGGATGTAGCGATATCAAACGATTCAGTGCTTGATAGTCCAGATTTTGCCAATGACAGTAATTGATGTTTTTCCCCTTCGATTCCCATCGATATAATAAAGAAAGAATTTAAGAAAAGTATTTGCAATTTTTTATTTAATGTTTCGTATATTAATATTTTTCATGGCGTGGCGTCCGTGGCGTGGTTGGTTAAAGTGCGTGGCCGCTATGTCAAAGAACCTTGGAGACCCAGGTTCGAACCCCAGCAGCGACAGAAAATTATTTGAATTAAATAATTTTTCTGTACGGCCGCCACCTCTCTGCAGACAATGGCAAACCTCAGAGAGTAATCAAAATGCCATGTAAAGCTTCTTGAGAACGAGAACATTCCGTTCATCGCCGTTCGGAGTCGGCGTTAAGCATGTAGGTCCGGTTCTCGGTCAATTGTGTACAAACTTAATAACACGCACAACACAATTGATCATAAGAAGCTAGGTCAAAGTCCTTTTAAGGGCTGAAATGGCCAGTTATTTTTTTTTTTTTTTTTTTATTTAATATTTTTCATATTTTATAGACGTAAATAAAGAAGTAGATCATGTTTTAAGATGAATAATTGCAAATTTGTAAATAACTTTTAGCAATAAGATGATTTTTAATTTGTTTTTTTGTTTTTAAAAATACGATATTGTTAAACATATAAAAAAATATAATGAATATGTTTAAACAAACTCATAACATACTTGATTACTTTACTGAAGCAGGTTTTATTTTGAAAAAGTGATAAAAGGAATTTTTTTTATTAATAAAATGCATTGTTGCTCGTTTGAAATTTATTTATACTTTTTTTTTTGTAATTAGAAAAAAAAAGAAAATTATAAATTATTGCTACTTGAGTACAAGACCAGCAATTTTTCCACTTGTTTAGGTTTTGACCGTGGTCAGTTCGTCTAAGTTCAGTGAAATTTTACACAGTGGCGAGAACCCAAACCAGCTGAATAACTTAAACTCAACTCAAACTGGAACCCAAACTGGGTGCGTTTCTCAACAAAATGTACGACCACAACTATAATATTGTGTTAGTATTGACTTCAATTTGACGTAACGCAGGCATAGTTTCATTCACATCGAAGTTTCCCATCTCTTTATCTCTGGTTACAAGTATATGTATATAAAAACTAAGGAAACACGACAAGTGAAATGAAAAACTAATGGGGTACGTTCAATGAAAATAGTTTGTAAGCATGAGTAAGGGTGACTGCACATCAGGGAGTTTTTTGTTCGATTCGAAAAAGTTCTAAAATATTGATGAACAAAATTTTAGTTGTCAAATAGCAGTAGTTTTCTAGTTTGCGTTGTTCAAAAGTACTCTAAGAATATACAAATATTTATAATTTTATGAATACTGCTATTGTAGTACGTTCGGCAGCACTGGGTCTTACACTTTCAAGATGGATGGACTCAAAAATAGTTATTTGCTTAATAATTGTCACACACCAAAAAGTACACTCTTCAAAAATAAAAAGGAAAATATGGCACTTAAATTGATGTGACTTATTATAAAGCTATTGCAACTTATGGGGTAATGGGCGGCATAGCTAATAAAAAAGTCTTGACGTATGATCATAACAGAAAGTCAAATAAGTGGTAAAGAAAAATTTTCTTCAAAATTCTTTTGATGTCAGCAGTAAACGCACATATTCTTTTCGAGGAAACGATTCATAAGAGGGCAGAATTCATAACTGTTTTAGCGCCTTTAGCTGAGCAGATGATACCATGTGCAAGGTAGCGTACTCCTAGCCATCAATAAAAATATTCCAACTTTTTATTTTTATTTATCATCAATACAAATTATCATTATAACCCTTTGCATTCTTTGTTTTTGTTTTTCGAACGAACCCATTGGGACATAAAATCTCATCAAGAAACTCTCACGGGATTATATATTCCAGGATATTTTTACTATGCAGGACTATATATGAAAAAAAATTAATAAATCTAAAAGAAAACTTTTGGGACTGAAAAGGTACGGCTGAAAGGTAAAGGTGATAAAAGATAAAAGATAAAAACATCGTTGACTTCGACAAAAAACTTGTCCCACCTTTTTTCGACTTTTGAAGCAGATTTCTTGGGGAATTTTTTTGCGAAAAAAAAAATAAAAAAATTCTGGCGCAAAGCAAAATTTGGAGTCTAAATTCGTGATCAGAAGCCTTAAGAATTATAAACATTTGTTGGTTTCTTGCAAACATATTGACTGTTGCACTCATGAAAACTCTAAAGTAAATCACCTTTCCTTGGTACCAGAAACAGAGCTTCTGTCTCGACATGTAAGCGCGCGAATTTTATTATTTGTTCGGCTTAACGCTTTTTTAAAAAAAACAAATTGATTTCACGGAGAGACAGAACTGAATTTATTTATTGCTTAACGTAGACTAACTCTTAACAATTTACATTTTAATAAACTTAGTAGATACTTAAAATCTTAATGCTGATTATGCATTTTTATTTTATTCGTTGTGCAATAGTTTTTGTGAACTGCAGTTTAATTCAGTTCACACACTTAGGTTTTTTGCTGTATCAGTTTTCGCTTTCCTGTTCTTATTTAATTTTATATATTCTTTATTTGTTCTATAAATTCCTGGAATTTATCAGGTGTAGTGTTGCTGTCTGCTTTGACATATGTGTTTGTATATGTAACTACCCCCCCCTTTAGATTCGAATTCTCCTGAATTCTTTTGTTTAGTTTTATTGTTACATATTCATTTTTTATTAATACAATAACTAAAGTGATACTTATTATCACAGCTAAGATAAAACTACATCCATAGGATACATTACTGTGATATTTCAATTTATTTATTTTCAAAATGTTGTTTTTGTTTTCTTCAATTATATCACTGAAAGTTATCTTTTTTGTGAAATTTTTAATATTTTCATATTTAATTGTTAGAACTTTTGTTTCATCTTTTTCAATAAAATTAGAAAAATAATAATCTTTAATATGAATTGAGCAGTTATTAAATTGTACTATATAATTTCCATTTACAATAGTTTTATTATTGTTACAGGTATGCTGAACTGATACGTTTATTGCATTCTTTATAATTACTGTTTTCATGTCTATTGGTATTACTTCAAAATCTTTACTTTCAATTAGTTTACAATTTTCTTTTATTATACAATGAGTGCTAGGATTTAATTGTCCCAAGTGTTTGTTTTCCTCGAATTTATAAGTTTTATTTTCGTAAGTGAATATTTTTTCAATTTCAGAATCAATCTCGTTACGCTCTTTATTTGGTATTGGTATTATATTCCTTATGTTTACATGTACAAACAGCTTAGGTATCTTAATGCCAAATATTAAGTATGTATCGTTAAAAATTGCTGTTCCTAATTGAATATACTTAAGCTTATTATAATCTATGTCATACTTAAAAATTTCTCTACTTGTTAAAATATTTGGATGAATTATTCCATATTTAGCTGAAACTATATTATCTTGTATATGATCGATTTTATTTTTTAACAATTGTATTTTTGTTAAATGCTGTAGATATATATTTTGCTCATATCCTTTATCAATATATTTATTTATAGAATTTAGGCCTTTCTCTATTTCTTGCCTATCACTTTTTACAATTTCTTCTAATTGATTTATAGCTGAATTAAAATAATCGTTAACTTGAATTTGTTGGTGAACTGACTCGTTTGTTTGTAAAAGATGATTATGTATGTCCTGTCTGTCGTAGTCGTCCATCGTTCCAAATAGCCATTTTGACATGCTTCCTATTGCATTTATCAGTCCGCGTTTTTTTCTGTTAGTTTTTGGAACCAGTGTTAAAATTTTATTTCGAACTTCTAATAGCTCTTGCTGAAGTACATCTTTATGTATAGTTTTCGTTAAGATAATGTTGTCTGTCATTTCATTTACTATATTTTCGAAGTCTTCTACGTTGATTATATGAATTATTATGTCTGTTTCTTTTACTATTTCCTGTCGTCCCAATTGAATATCTGTAAATCCTGTTTGGTCCGTTAATTCAGTTATTGTCATTTCTCCTACAGTTACCGATGTACATGTCATTATCAGTAGAAGGATGATCATTATCTGTAAATTTATATTGTCTTTTAATATTACATGGATGAATGTTGTTTAAAGGTCCTTTTTTGTATTTAGGCTGTTCTTTATGTCTGACGGCCTTATAGTTTTTAATAAATCCTTCCTTTCTTGTTTCCCTATAATCTTCTCTATTCAAATTAAGTTTATCAATATTTCTTCTTTTGCATTCTTCTAAATTTTGTTTAATTTTTTCTAAATCTTTTCGTCCTTCTTGAACTTCTTTTGGTGTACATTTTATGCTAGAATGATATCTTTCATTATAGTTTCTAATTGCACGTTGAATCAATTGCTGTATGGGTAAATTTTTGTAGATTTGATATAAAATCCTAAATTTTTCTGCAAGTGTGTTGTGAAATCTCTCTATATCGGCATTCCCAGTGTGACTGTTGGGTTTGGTTAAATGTAATTCAATCCCTTGTTCTGTTAGAAACTCTTTTAACCTTACTGTGTTAAATTCATTGTCTGCTATAATTTTATCTGGTTTTCCAATTTTAGTTATATGTTCTTCTAATTTTTCCATTAAAGTTATGTGATTTCTATTACTCAGTGGATACCCAGTTCCAAATTTAGAAAACTTATCTATTGCTGTTAAAAAGTGAAATCCTTTGATTACGTAGGTATCAATATGTATAACTTGGTTTTTGTCTGATGGGGTTTCTGTTAAGTAAAATTTATTTTTAATTGGGTGCCTTTCATACTTTACTTGTTGGCAAATGTCGCATTGATTTATTACTACTTGGATTAATTCCATAAGTTTTGGGAAATATATTTTATATTTTATTTTATTGTACGTTTCAGTTATTCCTGAATGTAGACTTTCTCTAACATGGTAGAATGCTATTTGTTTTACTGCTTCAACCTCTGTCTCCATATCCTGTGCCCACATTGTACATTTAGTGAATGAAATTTGTTTATCATTTGAATACATATTAATTAATTTTTCCTGTACTACATTATAGCTGTGCTCAGATAATTCCGAAAAAATCCCTATTTTTCCTTTTGAAATATATCTTCTAAAAATGTCTCCCATTTGATCAAAGTCCCTTTCTGCGATAAAAATTATTCTTTTTCCATGTATTTGTTTAAATTCTTCGATTTTGTTGTTTGTCAGGATTATTTGCGTTTTGTACTTATTCACAATTTCTTCTTTTATAAAGAAATGATCGCCTAAATCTTCTTCAGCTGAGTGTACCGTTGCTATTGATACGTCGTCTTCTATATTATTAACTGATAAAATATCTGTCTTTATCCCCTTCTTTTTCTAGAATTATGTCTTCACTGTTTTGTATTCTACTCAAAAAATCTGCCACCCTGTTTTCTTTACCTTTTAAGTATTCAATCTCAAATTGATACTCGCCTAATTTTAATAACCACCTCTGGTGTCTGGGTGACATATCTTTTCCTCTGTATTTCGAATGTAAATATTTAATTGGTTGGTGATCGGTAAAAATTTTAAATTTTCTGCCATAAATGTAGGGTCTGAAGTAATTTACGCTCCACATTATTGCCAAAAATTCCTTATCCGTCGCAGAATAGTTCTTTTCGTGATTGTTTAATGTTCTCGAGGCATAACATACTGGGTGCCCCTCTTGTGACAATACTGCGCCAATCGCGTAGTTGGATGCATCTGTCGTTAATGTAAACTGTTTTTTAAAATCTGGATAGCGTAAAATGGGATGTGTGCTAATTAATATTTTTAATTTTTCGAAGGCTTCAATGTAAGTTGGATCCTTTACATTGATTTTTGTATCCCTTTTTCAAATATTTAGTAATTGGTTGCGCAATTTTGGCATAATCTTTTACAAATTTTCGATAGTACCCTGTTAGACCCAAAAAGCTCTTTATTTGTTTTTCAGTTTTTGGTAACTCTAAATTTTGAATAATTTCGATTTTGTTCGGGTTAGGCTTCATTCCATCTTTTGTTAAGATGTGCCCTAAAAATTCCGTTTCCTTTTTTAAAAAATTACACTTATCAATTTGTATTTTTAGATTTTTACTTTCGAGAACTTTAAAAATATCTCCTATTGCCTTAATGTGTTCAGTTAGTGACGTACTAAATATAAGAATGTCATCTAAATATACGACGCAGGTCTTGTTTATATGATCTCTCAAAATTTCGTTCATCAGCCGTTGAAACGTAGCTGGTGCATTTTTGAGGCCAAACGGCATTCTTACGAATTCATACAGTCCGTGAGGTGTAACAAATGCCGTTTTTTCCCTATCTTCCTGTTTTACTAGAATTTGGTGATATCCTTTGGCCAAATCTAACGTAGTGAAATACTGAGCTCTACCTAGTTTGTCTAATATAGAGTCAATATTTGGCAGTGGAAATTTATCGTCTATTGTCACCTCATTCAGTTTTCTGTAATCGATAACTAACCGATATTTTTTTTCACCAGAATTGTCCACCTTTTTCGGAACCACTATTAATGGGCTTGAGTATCTGGATTGGCTTTTTTGAATAATTCCCTGTTCTTCCATTTCTTTAATTTGTTTCCTAACCTCCATTTCATGTTGGGGTGGATATCGGTATAATTTTGAATTAATCTGCTGTTGTGTTGAAGTTTTTATTTCGTGTTGGACTTCAGTAGTGTTTGTTAATCTATCACCTTCTTTAAATAAAAGTTTATTAAATCGCTTCAAGAGTTTAGTTACTTCTCTAAATTCTTCTGCATTTAAATGGTCTAGTTTTAACCTTTCTATATCTAAATCGCTGGTTTCTAGAGTATGAATTTGTTTAAAATCGTAAGGGTTATTTAAAAAATTACACTTTTTTTTATTAAGCATTATCGTTTTTTCTTCAATGTTTATTTGAGCATTCAAAAAATTTAATATGTCCATGCCTATTATGAAGTCATACATTCTACCTCTGAATGATGTTACCTTCCATCTAACCCTTGCATTGTCAGGTAAATTAAATTCGTCAGGTCCTTCTGTGTGTACTTCATAATTAATTGAGTTTTTGTTCGTTAATGTACTAAATGTTATTGGTCGTTTTAATTTAATTTTTGTAAAGTCGTTTACGTCACTACTTATTAGGCTAAAGTTTGCTCCCGTGTCTACTAATGCAACGTATATTTTTTTTTCAATATTCAATTTTATTTTCGGTAGGCACTCCGAGGCTGCTTCGTAAAAAAAATGGTATTATTAATTTCATTCTCATAGTTTATTTTATGTCCTTCTGGGCTTTGCCTATCAAAGTTTAAGCGATTTTGGCTAAACCTATGATTAGGGTGTCCTGCCATTCGAGGATTATTATAATTTCTTTCAATATTATCAACCTCCATGGGTTCCGCTTGGTTTTGTCTAAATGGATTCAAACGAACTTGGTTGGAGTTTGGTCTAGGATTCACTGTTTGCTGTAACCGTTGGGAGTGTCCTGAAGGGTTATTATTTTGGAATCTGTAGCGTCCTGAATTATTAAAATGATCCCTATTATTATTTAAACCGTTCTGTTCTTCACGTCTATGAAAACTAGGGTTCTCGTTATTTTGTTCTTGATACTGTCTATTGTGATATGTCCTATTTGGATTATTAAAATTTTGTTTATTATGATATTGATTTCTATATCTTTCTTCCTTTATATATCTCTTATACTCTGGTCTTATGCACGTATCTTCAAATCTTCTTTGATTCATTATAAATAAGATGTCTTTTAGTTGTTTATGTTCGTAAATTTTGTCTAGTATTGTCCCTTGTGTTACTTCTTTAATAGTGTTTACTAACAAGCTATCTATGTTCGTCAAGTCTATGCCATGTTCACCATTATAATATACAATTAATTCGTCACTTTTATACTTAATATTTTGTATCGTAATAACTAATTCGCTTACTGTATTTACTCTCAAGTTGGCAATTTGCTTATAGATTTGATGAGGCTGTGTATCCGGTCTGTATCTCAGTTTGAGTGTTTCTTTTATGAGTCTCCAATTGTCTGGTTCAGGAATATTGATTATGGCGTTTTTTGCTTCGCCTTGGATGACTTTGTAATATATGCTTCTCACTGCTTCTTTTTGATGTCTTTCGTCTTCGAGTGTTGATATTAAGTATTCTATGCTGCTGAAGAATGAGTTAATAGACACGTCTCCTTGTCCTGTAAATATCGGAAGATGGTTGATATTTTTTAATGTTCTGTCTAGTTTGTGCTGGTCCTGCTGCTGTCTCTGTTGGAGATCTACGTAAGCTAGCCTTAGTTGTTCGAGTTGTTGCTCCCTTCTAGCTAGCTGCTCCACTAGGTCAACGTTGGCCATTTCTTGTTCCATTCTTCTCTCGTCAAACCTTCTTTGTCTTGCTTGCCGAATCTTGTTGTTTGATAGTGGCTTGTCTGCAAAAAAATGTTGTTTTTCTTGCACACTTGCTGCACTTCGCAGATTTTCAGTAGAGTGTTAGCTGCGTTGTTATTTTTTTTTTTTCAATCAAAAAAATTTTTTTTTGTTTTTTCAATTTTGTGGTTCGTACACCAATTTTCTGTGTGTACTCGCTGCACTTATTTAAAAATTTTTTTCAATTTAGTGGTTCGTACACCAATTTTCTGTGTGTACTCGCTGCACTAATTTAATTTTATTTAATTTATATTCAGGAGGGTCCTCCGTCAACTTTTTGGGCTGATTAAGGAATCGCTGAATTTAGTTAGGTGTTATAATTTTACGGTTTTCGTTTCACGCTCCTTTCAGTTTTACTAAAGGAGTACCGACTGCGCCAATTTTATTATTTGTTCGGCTTAACGCTTTTTTAAAAAAAACAAATTGATTTCACGGAGAGACAGAACTGAATTTATTTATTGCTTAACGTAGACTAACTCTTAACAATTTACATTTTAATAAACTTAGTAGATACTTAAAATCTTAATGCTGATTATGCATTTTTATTTTATTCGTTGTGCAATAGTTTTTGTGAACTGCAGTTTAATTCAGTTCACACACTTAGGTTTTTTGCTGTATCAGTTTTCGCTTTCCTGTTCTTATTTAATTTTATATATTCTTTATTTGTTCTATAAATTCCTGGAATTTATCAGGTGTAGTGTTGCTGTCTGCTTTGACATATGTGTTTGTATATGTAACTCGCGTTTAGCATTTGAAGAGCATTTTTGCAAGTGCATCGGATAGGAAGGCGCATATGAAACCATGTTTTCTGTTAATTGTGGACGTTATTTGGAGTGTTCGTGGGTATAAATATGTTCGTGTGTGTGTGGGTGACCAATCAATGTTGTGTTATTAATACTTGCACTTAAGTTAATCAAGGCTGAAACCTATTGCTTCGCAAACTTCTTGTACACCACAAACTAAATCCACTAAAGGTTGCGGCTCTGTTGTGGTGCTTCTTAAGCAGCATCATGTTAATTAAATTGCCAGGGTTTTGACGCTTAAGTGTTGCCAAAAATAGAAATTCACTTAGCTTAAGAACCTCAGATCAGGCTTTTACCCATTAACCTGACTATTTAGGTACTCAACTAAAATCTAAATCACAAAACTTTATTCAAAATTTATATTTCAAAAATAGATAGATTTAACGTTAAACGCGTTAAAACAAACCCAAAAAATCTGTGAAAGCTTGTAAATTTGTGCATACTACAAGGGTAGGGACCTTTTATAACTTAGTCAAAATCTCGTAAATGTAATAATATTATTTTAACCAAGAATCGATGTATAATTGAAAAATTACACGCATATCCTTGAACATACAAATTTATTAAAGCAGTGTTTTAGAAGTTATGCGTGTATTTATGTGTGTGTGTGTGTGTGTGTGTGTGTGTGTGTGTATGGGCATTATTTATACATTTTCATAATATGAAGCATCTGAAAATACAAATCAACACATCCATTAAAGGATGTCCGCAGGATTTGTTGACTTTGTCAAGAGCCAAATATGTAATTTGTTTGTTCATTCATGTCAAACAGCGCATGCATGTGTGGGTGTTTATATATCAAGGATACACAGAAGGTCACACCCATCATGGACATCTGTTCATTTGATGTTTGGTTGATCTGCTGACGCATGTTATTCTTCGAGTTGTGGCTTCTGTTTGTGTTGAACATCATAACAAGCTTCTTTGTAACTTTCGTTCTTTCGTGGGTTTTACCTTTTGTGGTTTGATTTTAATTTATTTTAACTGCATTTACAAATTGTGTAAGCTTTCTGGGCTGCATTATCTTTCATCAACGCACGTCATGAATAATCTAGTGAGTGTAGGTAGGTTATTTATTTTCCGCAACATTTGGCTTCAACTGTTTTATGTCAGTTGAATACATTTATTTCTAAGTTCAAAGAATTAAAGGGCACTTATCTCTTTATTGAAATAACCACCTTTAAACTTTTCACTTTCTTTATGACATCTGGCACATTGGCTAGACCTCAATGTTGGAGGCAGACGACTGAAAGTAGCCAACTATATAACTAGTTTAAATTTTTTTTCAATTTCAATTTATTCATCCAATATTTCTATTAATACAGTGCTTATATAAAATAATATTTATGATATCTGTCAGAGATATTACATCAAATATTACTTATATCTAGTTCGATTAACGCAATGACTTTATATAACAGCAATCACTTCTTAAAGGCAAAAAAAACTTTTTAACAAAAAAACAAACCGACTTCAAAATCACTACAAGGTAAAAAATAATTTTAAATAAATTTTCCCATTAATTTCTTGGTCATATTTTAAAAGCTATTTATATGTATTATAATATTGGAATTCTTATCATTTTCATTTTTTCTATTTTGTTTTATTATCATCAATATATTAATTGCTTTATGTACATAAAAGCTTTAAAGTCGGCGCTTATCTTACTATGTCGAAATCTTTTTATTTTAATTTTTTCTAATTTGTTTTATCATAAAAATATTATTAACTTTATGAATATAAAAGCTTCTTAGCGATTTTTTTTCTTTCAGTTGGCAATTTTTAAGTACGCTGAATGTAGCCAATGTGTTCCATGTATTGTTTGTGCAGCTGTTACACACTGTGTCATATTCAATATGAGCTTTACAAGCTCACCCAAACCAGTTTAGTGAGAAATTTAATGTGTACAAAGCTTTTAAAATTACTACAGCATTACCAAGGCACCAAATAGTGCACGGATGGTAAAAGATCATGATTGTGTGTCAAATATGAGCGCCGACTTCAAAGCTTTTATGTTCATAAAGCAATTAATATATTGATGATAATAAAACAAAATAGAAAAAATTAAAATGATAAGATTTCCAATATTATAATACATATATATTGCTTTTAAGATATGACCAAGAAATTAGTGGGAAAAGTTATTTAAAATTATTCTTTACCTTGTAGTGATTTTGAAGTCGGTTTTTTTTTTTGTTAAAAAGTTTTTTTTTCTTCCTTTTTAGAGAATATGAAATATTTTATGTAATCGTATTCTTGAGGAAAATTTCAAACATAAAATTTTGTTCTTAAAAAATTTGTTTTATTAATTCCTGAAAGTTTGTTGGATATTTTCCATTTCTGTTTCTTTACAATTTTTAGTGCCACGCCCTTTATATAATCCCGCCCACTTTATTTACCGTACCTTATAATGATTCTACCTAGCCCTGTGCCAAATTTCTGTTTCCCTGTATCAATATTAACCGTAATATAGTACTTTCCTTAATGTGCCACACCCTGTGTACAATCCCGCTCACTTTTTTAATGATTCTACCTACCCACCTACCTGCATACCAAATATTAGTACACTAGTGTCAATATTAACTAAGATATAGTAAGTTTATAATATTGACACGCCCCTTTGTTGAATAACGCCCACTCTTTTGGCCGTAATTTGTAGTAACTGTGCTTACCCATGTACTAAATTTCAGCACCCTAGTGTCAATATTTTTCGATATATAGTGTGTTTCTAATATTGCCACACCCATTTTTCGAATAACGCCCACTTTCTTTACAGTAATTTTTAAAAATTGCGTCTACCCCTGTACTAAATTTCAGTACCCTAGTGTCAATACTATTCGAGATACAGTGTTTTTCCAATATTGCCACACCCATTTGTTAAATAACGCCCACTTTATTGACTGTAATTTGTAATAACTATGCCTACCCATGCACTCAATTTCAGCAGCCTAGTGTCAATACTATTTGAGATACAGTGTTTTTTTAATATGACCACACCCCTTTGTCAAATAACGCCCACTTCATTGATCGTTATTTGTAATAATTGTGTCTACCCCAGTATTTTTACTGTAAATTTCAGTACCCTAGTGTCAATATTAACTGAAATACAGTGTTTTTCTTATATTGACACGCCCCTTTGTCGAATATCGCCCACTTTTTTAAAAAAGGACCTCCGCGTTCATTGTATCTATCTGTTGACAAAAAACTACGGAAATCGGGCAAGAGCTGTAGGAGTTATCGATGTACATACATTTAAAAAAAAAAAAAAAAAAAAAAAACGGACAAACCAACGAACTTGAGAACCTCCTCCTTTTTGAAGTCGGTTAAAAATGGGATAAAAGACCTTTATTTGAAAAAAAAGATAAAAACAAAAATGTCAAAAAATATCTCAAAAAACTAAATTGCATAAAGCTTGAATATTTTCGAAAAATAGTCGGCTATATAACAAAGAGTTTTTTAATTTTTGATAAATTTTAAGTGTACATAGTTCTAAATTATGTTAATTCTAAGCAATCTCTTAATATAGCATTAGAAGAGTTCCTAATTCTGTTAAAATAATTATGGTTTTGTCTTCGGATGAATTCTGTGAACAATTCATAACCCGATTCATTATGCAACGCTTGTGTGGAATACCTCCAGTCCTTGTTATTAATCATTTTTAAACATTTGTTTTGTATAATTTGCATTTTTTTAGGTGGCATTTCGCTGATTTATACCATACAGGAGAAGCATACGACAGAATCGGTCTTATGACACATTTGAATAGTAAATTCTTGTTTCGAAAGTCGAGTTTTGAGCGTCTGTTTAACAAAGGCCATAATGATCTTAATGATTTTACTGCTTTTTCGCAGGCTGCTTCTATATGTTTGCGGAATAACAGTTTTTGGTCAAGTATGACACCGAGATACTTTACTTCGGTTTTAGCTCTTATAGCAATGTTATTAAAATTTAATTGGCGCATTGGTAATCTTTTTGGTGATTTATTATATGGAAATATTATAGCTTGTGTTTTATTTTGATTTATTTGGATCTTCCATTTTGTAAAATAATTCCTGCAGGACTCAAGGCTTTTTTCCATTTTTTTCAAAAGCGCGCTTGTTAGCTTACTTGTTGTGGTCAGAGCTATGTCGTCGGCATAAAAAGCTACATTCATTAACTTTGGGGCCTTAAAATCTGCAGTATAAAGCACATACAATAGCGGAGAAAGTATTGAGCCCTGAGGCAGACCAGCTGGAATACTTCTGGTAGAAGAGAGAAAGTTGTCCACCGATACCGAAAACGTTCTGGTATGGAGAAAATCGGAGACTAGTTTGCACAGGTACTTGGGTATATTCATGGACGCCAGCTTGAAAATAAGACCATTATGCCAGACTGTATCAAATGCCTTTTCTATATCCAGGAGTTGATTTTTTGTTCTGTTTGTTTGTTAATATTTTGTTTTTTATTCTGCTGATTTGGTGTATTGTACTATGATCTTTTTTGAAACCAAATTGCTCTTTTGATATTAAACCGCGAGAAGATACAAACTCACTGATTCTGCGGTGAATAAGTTTTTCGAAAATTTTTAATACATTGCTTAAAAGACTTATTGGCCTATAACTACTAGGGCTTGTCTTAGGTTTGTGAGGTTTGTGGATAGCGACCACTTTGGCTTTTTTGAAGGCGGAGGGGAAATAATTCAATCGAATGCAGCTGTTGAATAGAGTTAGAAGTATTTCAACACCTTTATCTGGAAGTTTTTTTAGTAAGATGTTTGGTACGTTATCTAATCC
Organism: Pherbina coryleti; assembly: GCA_943735915.1. Lineage (NCBI taxonomy): Eukaryota > Metazoa > Arthropoda > Insecta > Diptera > Sciomyzidae > Pherbina > Pherbina coryleti. The sequence continues at coordinate 138,557,048 of OX030949.1, forward strand.
TGGGGATTTTGATGTTTTTAATTGTGATATCACGCCTACCAGTTCATTTTCCGTGATAAATTCTGCTCCTTCTGCGTTTGGCGATTCAATTTTAAGATTTTTTGCTGTTAGATTAATTTTCCGCTCTGATGGATGAAGATAATTGGTCGTTAAATAGTGAGAACGCGCGAAAGTGCTTGCAAGTAATTCAGTTTTTTTTTTCATCTGAGATAAGTTTGTTGCTTCCATCTTCAAGAATAGAGATTTGTTTATTGCGTTTTCCTCTCAAGCTTTGTCTTAGTTTCCAAAACCGCTTATTCCCAGGTTTCATGCTAGTCAAGAGGTTTGTCCATTTTTTATTTCTTTCAAAATATATTCTTCTGTTAATTAAATTGTTAAGGAACTTGGTGCATTTTTCATAAAAAAGTGCATTTTGATGGTCAGTTGCACGCTGTTGTTTCCTCTTAAACTTATTCCTTTCGCTTATATATTTTAGTACGTCACGCGGTAAGGAGGTATTATGTGAATAGTTAATTTTGGGTGTGGAAACATCTTTGCAGACATAATTAGATTAACGAAGGCTTCAATTTCATTGTCGATGGCTGGTTTAGAATTGTATCTTTCTACAGATAATATGTTATTACGATTTATTTCGTCTTTAAAAGTTGACCAATCGCAACGATTAAGATTGTACCTATATTTACTGAGATCAATTGTACTGAATGTCGTACAATCTATAGTACATACAATCGGACGGTGATCAGACGGTATTTCGTATTCTAAAGTTTTTAGTCTCAAGTTTAAAGATGTATTACTTAAAACTAAGTCAATAATAGAAGCGCTTCGGTGCCTTTGGTGTGGATATAAGGTAGGACTATCGGGGTTAAAGACAAAAAAGTTGCAATATTGTTGCAATGTGTTCAACTCAATTCCAGCAGCATTGTTAGTGGTACAATTCCATGCAGTATGCTTAGCATTAAGGTCGCCAAGTATTATAAATTCTTTATTATCTGGAGTCAGAGCTAAGATATCATTATTAAAGCTATTCGTATATCTAGGCGAATATGCAGAAGTTATTATGACCCGTCTTTGGTTTATCCAAACCTCAACCGATAAATTTTCTATTCTTCTAGTTTTCGTAAAGGGCTATATAACTAGTATATATAAACTATAACTATGGCTATAAACTATATAACTAGTATTAATTGCTTTACTACCTTGCCTATTGCTCATTGACTTTTGAATTCTAATTTTAAATTGTTGATTTATTATTCATTTGAATTATTCACTTCGCGTTATTCATCTCAATGAGTTCATTTTTTTTTTCAAATGAATGCATTGCATACAGAATGCAATGTCTAAGGAATTTGCATTCATTTCGTTTTCATTTTATTTTAACGTATTCATTTTGAATTTTTTATTTAAAATTTGTATGCGTTAGTAATTATCTATTCATTATTCGTGTGTTACTCATTACTCCATTTATTTATTTTGATGTGACAACGTTTACGTTTTACAGCGCATTTTTCAGAAAAAGTTGAAAAAAGATGTTTTAATTAAACATTGGTGTTGCATGGAATTGTAACGCAATAAGTGTAAATGACAGTAAAGGTTAATTTTTTGAGTCTATGATTAAAAAACTCAATAAAAACAGAACAGAATCTACTGTACATCTGCACAGACGAAGGGATTAGAGTGACAATGTCAATGTTTTCTTTTTGGATTTATTTCTTCTTATTCTTTTGTTTTGATTTTGCTTTTGGTTTTACTTTTGCTTTTGCTTTTGATTTGCTTTTGATTTACTTTTACTTTTGTCTTGACTTTTACTTTTACTTTTGGTTTTGATTTTGCTTTTTGATTGAACCTTGTTTCTGATTTGCTTTTGCTTTTTCTTTTGCATTTGATTTTGCTTTTGCTTTTCCTTTTGATTTTATTTTACTTTGCTTTTCTTTTACTTTTTCGTTTGATTTGATTTTACATTTTCTTTTGATTTTCTTTTGCTTTTGCTTTTGTTTTTTCTTTTTCTCTTTCTTTTTCTTTTGCTTTAACAAATGCTGTTGATTTGCTTTTACTTTTGCTGTTTATTTTGCTCTTGCTTTTGAATTGCTTTTTTATTTTGCATTTGCTTTTACTTAGCTTTTGCTTTGGCTTCTACTTTTGCTTTTGGTTTTGATTTTATTTTGCTTTTGGTTTTGGTTTTTGTTTTGGGGTGGTCTTAGTTTTGGTTTTGGTTTTGGTCTTAATTTTGGTCTTGGTTTTGGTTTTAGTTATGGTTTTGGGTTTGGTTTTGGTTTTGGGTTTGCTTTTAGTTTTACGTTTCCTTTTACTTTTGCTTCTGCTTCTATTTTTGCTTTTGTTGTTTTTTTTTTGCTTTAACGTATGACGTTGCTTTTTATTGTTGCTTTAATTTTACCTTTGATTTTACTTTTGCTTTTGCTTTTAAATATGCTTTTGCTTTTACTTTTGTTTTTATTTTTGATTTTACATTTGATTTTGCTTTTAATTTTGCTTTTGCTTGTGCGTTTGCTTTTGATTTTATTTTTCTTTTGCTTTTATTTTTATGTTTGTTTTTGACTTTGGTTTCGGTTTCAATTTTGGTTTTGTTATTGCTTTTGTTTTTTCTTTCGCTTCCGCTTTTGCTTCTACTTCTGCTTTTGGTTTGCTGTTTCGTTTGCTCTTGTTTTTTGTTTTACTTTTGATTTGCTTTTTATTTTGCTTTTGCTTTTACTTTGCTTTTAGTTATGATTTGGAATTTGCTTTTGATCTTGATTTTGACTTTGATTTTGCATTTTTATTTTGATTTTGCGTATGGTTTTGCTTTTTCTTTTACTTCTGATTTTGATTTTGGTTTTGGTTTTGCTTTTGGTGTAGCTTTTTTGTTTTTATTTTTCTTTTAGGTTTTGATATTTTTTAGCTGTGGCGTCTCGCATATAAACTCTCCTTGTATGCGAGACGCCATACTGAAGAAAACTATTCAACCAGTCATGAGAGTGTTGCAGAAGCCGAAATTCCGTCGTTTGCGAACAAATTTTAGTGAATGTGCTTAAAATCAATTGACATTGGTTCTTTGAAGGTTTATGTGTGGTTCAATGAATACGTTATATCGAAATGCGATTATATCCGGAAAACTAGACAGTTTGGTGCGTTCTGACATTTTTGTTCCCTGAGTGAATCGCTTGAATATGAAAGGAGTGTGGTAACAACGGCATTAGGCTATGAACTATACAGCAAACGAAGCAATCAACGTAGTTATTAAACTAAACATAAGATGATCACCTAATTTAGCGTAACCGACCTGTAAATTGACCTCAAAGATCTTGTTTCTCAAAAAAATTTAACTTTTTACTTTCTTAGACGTAGGTCTCACCTTAATAATTTAAATCGAATAAAATAGACCAGCTAAGTACCCAATTAGTGACATTCAGTCAACAAGAAAAGCTTAACGTTACATTTAATGAAATCGTTATTTGGTGAACAAAATATTTTATTGCTGTACTGAAGTTCTCAGAAAAATAATTTTAGTCTCAAATGTAAGAAATCATTTGATATCATTTCATACTCACAATTGCTTTACTGTGACTCATATTGTTACATTAATATTTAATTGACTTTCTTACGAATATATGCGAATATATTAGGAATATATGTTCACCTGGCTAAAAGGAATATTCCTAAAATCAGTTAATAATAGGCCTTAGGTAAATCAAATGAAAATTAATCATATTAAATTTAACAATCAGGTTTCACTGATTCTAACAAATCTTGTCCCTTTTCACAAAAAGTTCGTCTTGCTTGTTATTTTGCCTGGAAATTTAATTATATATGTCTTAGCAGAAGTCTTTGTAGAAAACTTAAGTAATAAGATTCTTAGATGGTTAACCACACACACACACATACACACTGGCCTCTTACTGTTGAACAGACAACTACACACTGTACAATAGTAGGTTCGTATCTTTATGGAACAAATTCAAGTTTTTGAAAAACTTTGTCAAAATTGCAGCAACAAAACAACTGTGTGATGGGCTGTGTGATTTCGCTAGCAAGCAAGATGCACGCTAACATGTACCGTTTTTTACTGCTACATTTGCTGCTAATGTTAGTCCTTTGAGGTTTTTGGCATTTCAATTAAGCCCAAACATTCAATTCAACACAAGCACTCACACACTCATGAACTAGAACCCATACTCATATACCATCAACAAATATTCGTTAAGCGACAGAGTTTTTGTAGCGAACTATTTTTCGCTACTTTTTTGCAAGTTGTGAGAAATTAAAATTTCAACTTAAGGTCAGTTCTATTTGAAAACATCTAAAAAGTATTCTAAATGGAGGTACATATCTTATTTTTGTGGGGTGCCGTTAAGAATCGAAGCCATGCGAATAATCCAGAAACGGTCCAGACTCTTGAGGCGAATATGGTCAGATCCATTCGTGAATTAGGCCCAGAAACCTTTACCGTAACACTGTGAAGAAGTACTGCGAAGCCAGTCGAAGTAGCCATATGAATAAAGTCATGTTCCATAGACTAATTTTACATAGCGCGACGTGAGAACCAGAGGGTTCTATCTGGCTTTTTGAAAAATGTTCAGGAGAGCATTTTTAAAGTTCGAAGCCATTTTGATATTATTTATATAATAAATATGAAAAATCTAACACAGGAGGAATCAAACCAATTCATTTCTTTGTTAGAATACAAAATTTGTTTCATAAAAAGTTACAAAAAAACATAAAAAAATGAACATTTTTAATTTAAGATTGCAGATAGAACCTTTTGGAACTCAAACTTTGCACATTTCAAAAATTATTCATATAACATATATTTTTTTTTTTATACGATTACAAAATTATAAAATAAGCATAAGCATTATAAGAATTATTAATTTCTGTATTGAAATATTAAAGTAAATGTAAAAAAAGTTAAGAGAGCACAACAAAATAAATACTTTTTAATGTGAACCTGCAGATAGAACCTTCTGAAACTCAAAAATTCAATTTTATTTTTTCAAATGAAGTCATCTTATTAAAAATTGTTTTATAAAAATCTGTAGCTACGGAAGGCATCCACTTAAACATACTTTTCTAGTCAATTTCTTTGTCTTTAGTTAATGTTGACTTAGATTTTGCTTTATTAGGAGCCGTTAGTGTTGGATTCGAAGTGTATCGAGTGGCTTGTTTTTTTAGTATCGAAGCATTTTTTAATCCTTTGGAACCATGAATGAGCTTGTAACCTACATAGAATATGTCATATTTCTTAAAAGTAAGCTGGTAAATTTTAGTAAATGGAACATTGCTGTAATTTAAAGTTTTTGCTGGCGATTGAAAATCAAAAAGTCACTCTCTATGATATGGTAAGGATGTTTGTTGTTGGCTACCAGTAAAACTCGTAACAAACACGCAGGTGACCAAACTTCAGTAAATTTTAGTCTTTTTATAATATTTGAATGGATATTGTCTACTTCCTGAATGCATGAATAACCAGGTGTAGAATATTTTAAAGTAATATTTATTTATTTATTTATTTATTTATTTATTTGTCCAAACAAGGCAATTACTTATTCTATCTTAAGGGAAGGGTTCCCTCATTATGGACAAAAATAAGGCAAAGTTTGTATTTTTGTTGTAGGACAATGAAAAGGCGTACGAACTTTTGGTTTTGATGATTATATTAGTTTATTATCAGAGAATTTAAAAAAGTAAAAAAGTTGAAAAAATTCAAAATGGCGGCTACAAAGTGCACATTTCCGTGGGCCCCTGCGCGCGAAACATGGTGTCCTAACTAAAATTCTGCCGCTTCTTGTGGTGGACTGAAATCAAAAATTGTTGTTATTACTTAAAGATAATGATATTTTCTATGACTGGAACTAAAATTGTTATTATCCATGTAAAATTCATTGAATAATGAACATTAGAACTAAAAGTTCAAATTTTGCTTGTTTTTTTCCATTTCAACAACGTTAAAAAAATATAAATAAATAATTTTTATACATGATGTTAGTTCAGGGCGTACAAAAAAGCATGCACTTCCAAACAGTTCTTAGATAAAGAGAATCGGATCAATAGATCAGGCCTGAGAGTTTTAGTTAGATCGGAAAACGTGGTTTCGAGATAAGCGCGTTTGAAGTTTTTTTAAAAGTTTAGTTTGGACGTAGCGCGCGTGATATAGGTGTCTTCAAGACGTTGCCATTCGAAAAATATTCGTCGGATCAAAAAATCCATTTAGACACATATTCTACACATATGTGGCTTTCATTTTTTGCAAAAAAAAAAATCGATTTTTTAGTCCAAAATGAGGGAACCCTTCCCTTAATTTAATCTAACTTAATCTAACAGAGGTTTTTTTGTTTTTTTTTTTTTTTTTTTCTTATGATTAAGGTGAATTACAAGGTGGGCGTATTCGCCCAGATTGACATTTTTGACGTGACGAAGTTACGTTGTACTGATCTAGTTTCCAAAAAAGTTGAAAAATTAATTTTTTTAAAATTCATCTACGTTTCATTGAATTGTTACTTGCTGGGTATAAGAGCTATGATAAAAAAAATAGTATGACCATAAAGGTTAATTCTTTGACTAAGTATATTAAAAAAATAAAAAAAAAATTTAATACGGCATAGGGACGTAGTGGGAGTTGCGTAAGCAACGCAACTGAAGATTTGTTACGTGGAATTATTACTCGCTGAGTATTAGTGCTAGGATTAAAAATACGATACGCCAATAAAGGCCTACTGGAAGCCCTCACAACAAAATTAGACAAAAAATTTCTGACATCATGGGGACGCTGAGCGAGCCGCTCAAAGATCGATAACGCAACATTCATGCAGCGGCGTTGCATTGAATTTTTACTCAATGAGTATATAACCTACGATAAAAGTTTAAAAAGGAAAATAAAGTTTTTATACATGGCTTTACAACAAAAGTAAAAAAAAAATTCCGGCGTCGTCAGGTCGTGAATATAGCAGCTTATGTAACAGAAATGTAATATCGTTGCATGGAATTATTACTCACTCAGAACGAGTGCTAAAGTAAATTTTGTTTTACGACAGCAGGGATGTGTTATTACGCTTCACAACTAAATTACAAAAAAAATTTTGTTGTCATGATTTCAGGGATGCAATCTCATAATGCAGTAAAAATGCTACAGCCATGAAAAAACGTTGCATGGATTTTTAACTCTGTGACTAATGGTGCAACGGTAAATTTTAAGGAACGGAAACAAAGGTAAGGTCATCGGGCATATGACAAAAATAAAAAAAAAATTTGACGGCGTGTCAAAAACCCTCAGGGAACCGCCTAATGTGACGCATATGCATCACTTTTGCTGGATTTATTGAAATTAGAGCATAACCAATGGGGAAGCAAAAAAAAAGCTAAACGAAAAGCATCAACTCCAAATCCAACAGCAACACCAACACCAACACCAACACCAACACCAACACCAACACCAACATCAACACCAACACCAACACCAACACCAACACCAACACCAACACCAACACCAACACCAACACCAACACCAACACCAACACCAACACCAACACAAACACCAACATCAACACCAACACCAACACCAACACCAACACCAACACAAACACCAACACCAACACCAACACCAACACCAACACCAACACCAACACCAACACCAACACCAACACCAACACCAACACCAACACCAACACCAACACAAACACCAACACCAACACCAACACCAACACCAACACCAACACCAACACCAACACCAACACCAACACCAACACCAACACCAACATCAACATCAACATCAACATCAACATTAACATCAACATCAACATCAACATCAACATCAACATCAACATCAACATCAACATCAACATCAACATCAACATCAACATCAACATCAACATCAACATCAATATCAACATCAACATCAACATTAACATCAACATCAATATCAACATCAACATCAACATCAAGATCAACATCAACATCAACATCAACATCAACATCAAAATCAACATCAACATCAACATCAACATCAATATCAACATCAACATAACCATTAACATCAACATCAATATCAACATCAACATAACTATTAATATCAACATCAACATCAACATCAACATCAACATCAACATCAACAGCAACATCAACATCAACATCAACATCAACATCAACATCAACATCAACATCAACATCAACATCAACATCAACATCAACATCAACATCAACATCAACATAAACATCAACATCAACATCAACATCAACATCAACATCAACATCAACATCAACATCAACATCAACATCAACATCAACATCAACATCAACATCAACATCAACATCAACATCAACATCAACATCAACATCAACATCAACATCAACATCAACATCAACATCAACATCAACATCAACATCAACATCAACATCAACATCAACATCAACATCAACATCAACATCAACATCAACATCAACATCAACATCAACATCAACATCAACATCAACATCAACATCAACATCAACATCAACATCAACATCAACATCAACATCAACATCAACATCAACATCAACATCAACATCAACATCAACATCAACATCAACATCAACATCAACATCAACATCAACATCAACATCAACATCAACATCAACATCAACATCAACATCAACATCAACATCAACATAAACATCAACATCAACATCAACATCAACATCAACATCAACATCAACATCAACATCAACATCAACATCAACATCAACATCAACATCAACATCAACATCAACATCAACATCAACATCAACATCAACATCAACATCAACATCAACATCAACATCAACATCAACATCAACATCAACATCAACATCAACATCAACATCAACATCAACATCAACATCAACATCAACATCAACATCAACATCAACATCAACATCAACATCAACATCAACATCAACATCAACATCAACATCAACATCAACATCAACATCAACATCAACATCAACATCAACATCAACATCAACATCAACATCAACATCAACATCAACATCAACATCAACATCAACATCAACATCAACATCAACATCAACATCAACACCAACACCAACACCAACACCAACACCAACACCAACACAAACACCAACACCAACACCAACATCAACATCAACATCAACATAAATATCAACATCAAAATCAAAATCAACATCAACATCAACATCAACATCAACATTAACATCAACATCAACATCAACATCAACATCAACATCAACATTAACATCAACATCAATATCAACATCAACATCAACATCAACATCAACATCAACATCAACATCAACATCAACATCAACATCAACATCAACATCAACATCAACATCAACATCAACATCAACATCAACATCAACATCAACATCAACATCAACATCAACATCAACATCAACATCAACATCAACATCAACATCAACATCAACATCAACATCAACACCAACATCAACATCAACATCAAGATCAACATCAACATCAACATCAACATCAACATCAACATCAACATCAACATCAACATCAACATCAACATCAACATCAACATCAACATCAACATCAACATCAACATCAACATCAACATCAACATCAACATCAACATCAACATCAACATCAACATCAACATCAACATCAACATCAACATCAACATCAACATCAAAATCAACATCAACATCAACATCAACATCAACATCAACATCAACATCAACATCAACATCAACATCAACATCAACATCAACATCAACATCAACATCAACATCAACATCAACATCAACATCAACATCAACATCAACATCAACATCAACATCAACATCAACATCAACATCAACATCAACATCAACATCAACATCAACATCAACATCAACATTAACAACAACAGCAAGAAACTTCGTCACGTCAAAACCTACGGGTGTGTCCACGGCACAGCCAACTCTTTTTTTGTTTTTACAAAACTTTGTCTTAAAGGGATATTCTTAAAGATGAGATGAATATAAAGGGGTGAGGAGGTTATGAGGAAGGGAAAAGTATCTTATAAAGATGTGTTTTGAAGGAGACTTTAGATATGGATGGTGAATAGCTGTCGCTGATATTATTAAATTCTTTACAACATCTATTGATTGGCTCATTATTGGCGTATATAGTATGGTGCTGATACTCATATTACATTCGTGTGTGTCTTGTACGTCTTAAAGGTTCGTTGAATTTTATCTTATTTGATATATAATCACTATCTATAGCACCGTTGAGAACATAAAATGTGAAACATGAGGTGAGTAATGTTCTTCTGGATGATAGGGGCATCAAATTAAGTAAGCTGAGCCTATGCGCATAGGATGGTAGGGTATTGTATTCGCGTGGGTTGTAGGTGTTTCTTAGAGCAAAAAGCAGGAATTGCTTTTAAATAGATTCCAGTCTCTCACTGTGTGAATCGAAAGCAGGATTCCAAATAATGCATTTAATTCAGGAAGTGGACGTACTAAAGAACAATATAACGTTTTGGTTACCCATACATTTTTAAACTCTTTTGCGCGTCTTTTTATGAAACCAAGTTGTTTACTGGCTCTTGATAGGATTTTGTCATAATGTAGATTAAATCGCAATTTACTGTCTAAAACGACTCCGAGATCAACGATATGATTAACATTTTGAAGTTCTTTACCAATGAGTGAGTAATTGCTATTGGTGATGAGATTTTTTCGGGAGAAAGTTATTGTATAGCATTTTTTAACGTTTAGAAATAGAAACTGTTCTAAAACCCATAGTTTTGATTGTAAAAAAGTCATATCAAGTTCAGAATTGATTATATGGTACATTTTTAAGTCATCTGCATATAATAGATGTGGGATATCAGACAAAACATCGGATATCTCTGATATAAAAATATTGAACAGAAGTGGTCCAAGATGACTTCCTTGTGGCACACCGGATGTGACAGAAATCTCCTTGGAAAGAAAACCTTGAAATTTAACAAATTGGGATCTACCGTGAAGATAAGACTTAAGCCAATTGAGAAGGGAGCCTGAGATACCAAACCTTTCTAGTTTGGAAGCTAGGATATTATGATCAACGCGATCGAAGGCCTTGCTAAAGTCAGTGTATATTGCATCAACTCGATGTCCTTTTTCCATCTTTCCTAATACATCCGAAACCATAATCATAAGATTTGTGGTAGTTGATCTACCTTTACGGAAACCATGTTGCTGTTCATTGAGTAATGGATTTATAAAACCTGTCAGTGTTTCGCATATTATCATTCGAACAGTTTTGGGATAGCAGATAATATGGCAATACCCCTGTAGTTTTCAACAGACCTTTTATCACCATTTTTGAATATTGGTGTGAGGTGAGATGTTTTCCAATGAGACGGAAAAACACCTTCATTAAGTGATTTATTGAAGATTATTTGAAGGGGCAAAAGCAGTGAGTCTACGCATTGAATAAGTAAATTTGGGGGAATTAGATCAGGGCCTGGTCCTTTCTTTGGATCTAGCTCGATTATAGCTGTGTATATTTCATCACGTGTTAGTTCGATGTGATTGATTTGAGGTGATAAATTAGTGATAGAAGGGGGGATGTGAGATGTGTTTGTAGAAACACAGAAAACTTCCTTGAAATGATCTGCGTAAAGATTGCAAATCTCTTGAGTGTTAGAGAATGTAGCCTTTGAACATGGAAGAAGGGTATCCGTTTGATTTGCGTTTGATATTTACATTTTCAAAGAATTTCTTTGGCTGTACAGTAATTCTTTCTCCAATGAGATTAATATAAAGATTAAAGGCTTGTGTGGATTTTATAGAAAATTCTTGTGACAACTCTTCATACTTTGTTCCCAATTCATTGGTTACATTAATGGTGGATTTAATGACTTTATACAATTTATTTCTCTGATTTCTTAGATTTCTGAGATTTTTATCTAGCCATGGTTCCGAAAGCTTAGCCTTTTTCTTTATTTTTGGGACATGTTTATCAACAATTGTGAGGACACGCTGATAAAATAGTGTGACTGCTTTATCGAGCTCAAGTGCTGATAAATCGTTCCAATCAATACATAGAATCGAGACAAATTTTTATGCTATCGTAGTCAGCATTGAGAAAATCGTATACTATTGAGTTATTATACGAGTATACAAATGTTATATTGGTGGAAAAAGAGTTCTGTAGATAGGGCTAAGTGGTGAAAGCTGTTAGAAAATAAGTGTTCAGCTGCAGGGGTTGGAACAACGTTTATTTCATCATAGGTATTGGTAAAGACTAGGTCCAGCCATTTACCATTTTGGTTTGGAAACCTGTTTACTTGCTGCAGGTCGTTAACATAGAAAGTTCTGAGTAAAGTATAATCAATCGAGGTGGAGAGGTCAACAGGAAGGAGGAAGTTGTCATTCTCATCAGTGACAAAGGAAATATTTGGACGATTAAAGTCACCATAGATAATGATTGTATCTTCCTCTTTCAATGTCGTATTTAGTGATGAAATATTTTCGCACAAATCACTATAGGTAGTTTCTGTTGAATTAGGAGGAATATAAATAACACCAATATAGATAAATTGATGATCGTGAGAACTAATTCGAGCTATTTGGTGATCATAAAGTTTGTGAGAGGTGGTTTCGACAAATTGACTAGGTAGGGAGTTATGTATGGCTATTAGAACACCATAGGTTTTGAAGTTTGACCGCGATTTGTTCAAATGCCATAGACGCTTTGAAGTGGTGTGTGAGGCATAATATAAGGCATAATAGTCCGAACAAAGTAGTTGTTTTGATGAAATGATGCAAAAGCAAAGGATATTAAAGAATTTATATTTTGCGGCACGCAACTGTCACTCCATAAAATTAAATCTTTTGCATTTGAGGAGTCCATACATATTTTAGAGAGAATCTTTATTAAAGCACTGGCTATATCGTTTCCTGTTCGACCACACAATCCCTCATGCCAAACAGCACAGTAACCATTTTCCAAATTATGGTCGAGTTTTTCTTTCCAAGGCTGAATATCAGATCCACTGTCACTAGATATTTCCATTTGGCTTATATTATAAGACATTTTAAGCTTGGACACCTAAAAATGTAATGATCACACAAACACTTTCGAAACACTGACGTTCAGTGTTGCCAGTCTAGCCTTTTTGAGGCTAGATCCAGCCAGTTTTACTGTCGTCTAGCCTCGAAAAATACCATCTAGCCTGTAGCCTCTAGCCTTTTTTTAAGCCTTTATTTTGTTTCGGTCTAGCCTTTTCTAGCCTTTTTTGATATATTGCTTAAGATGTATGGACCAGAGATCTGCATGAATGGATCCATTTGTTGTTTCAAGTTCCTTTAATTTTCCAACTCCCTGCAAGTCGAGGCAGGAAAACAACAAGTTTGCGCGAATCATAGGCAGCAAGAATTATGCCACCAAATGTAGAAAACTGGAAATGTAGAAACTTGAAATGTAGGGAAAAAGGAATTATTTTCCTTACAAATCCTTTATTTTCAAGTCTGTTTACGAAGTTCGAGAAAATAACTTCGTGTCGTCAGTGCATTCTCAACCGACTTCAAAAAGGAGGAGGTTCTCAAGTGCGTTGGTTTGTCCGCTTTTTTTTTTTTTTTTTTTTTTTTTATGTATGTACATCAATAACTCCCAAAGCTCTTGCCCGATTTCCGTAATTTTTTGTCAACAGATAGATACCATGAACGCGGAGGTCCTTTTTTGGGTGATATTCGAAAAAGGGGCGTGTCGATATAAGAAAAACACTGTATTTCAGTTAATATTGACACTAGGGAACTGAAATTTATAGTAAAAATACTGGGGTAGGCACAATTATTACAAACTACGGTCAATAAAGGGGGGCGTTAATTGACAAAGGGGTGTGGTCATATTAGAAAAACACTGTGTCTCGAATAGTATTGACACTAGGGTACTGAAATTTAGTACAGGGGTAGACACAATTTTTAAAAATTACCATAAAGAAAGTGGACGTTAGTCGACAAAGGGGTGTGGCAATATTATAAACACACTATATATCGAATAATATTGACACTAGGGTGCTGAAATTTAGTACATGGGTAGGTACAGTTACTACAAATTACGGCCAAAGTGGGCGTTATTCAACAAAGGGGCGTGTCAATATTGGAAAAATACTATATCTTAGTTAATATTGACACTTACGTACTAATATTTGGTATGCAGGAAGGTGGGTAGATAGAATCATTAAAAAAGTGAGCAGGATTGTACACAGGGTGTGGCACTTTATGGAAAGTACTATATTACGGTTAATATTGATACTTGGAATTTGAAATTTGGCACACGGCTAGGTAGAATCATTATAAGGTACGGTAAATAAAGTGGGCGGGATTATATAAAGGGCGTGGCACTAAAAATTGTAAAGAAACAGAAATGGAAAATACCCAACAAACTTTCAGGAATTAATAAAACAATTTTTTTAAGAACAAAGTTTCATGTTTGAAAGTTTCCTCAAGAATACTATTACATAAAATATTTCATATTCTCTAAAAAGGAAGAAATAAAAACTTTTTTACAAAAAAAAAACCGACTTCAAAATCACTACAAAGTAAAAAATAATTTTAAATAACTTTTCCCATTCATTTCTTGGTCATATTTTAAAAGCTATTTATACGTGTTATAATATTGGAAATCTTATCATTTTCATTTATTCTATTTTATTTTATTATCATCAATATATTAATTGCTTTATGAACATAAAAGCTTTGAAGTCGGCGCTCATCTTTGACACACAATCATGATCTTTTACCATCCGTGCACTGTTTGGTGCCTTGGTGACACTGTAGTAATTTTAAAAGCTTTGCACACATTAAAATTCTCACTAAACTGGTTTGGGTGAGCTTGTAAAGCTCATATTGAATATGACATAGTATGTAACAGCTGCACAAATAATGCATGGAACACATTGGCTACATTCAGCGTACTCAAAAATTTCCAATTGAAAGAAAAAAAGTCGCTAAGAAGCTTTTATATTCATAAAGTTAATAATATGTTTATGATAAAACAAATTAGAAAAAATTAAAATAAAAAGATTTCGACTTAGTAAGATAAGCGCCGACTTCAAAATTTTTATGTTCATAAAGCAATTAATATATTGATGTTATTAAAACAAAATAGAAAAAATGAAAATGATAAGATTTCCAATATTATATTACATTTAAATAGCTTTTAAATATGACTAAGAAATGAATGGGAAAAGTTATTTAAAATTATTTTTTACTTTGTAGAGATTTTGAAGTCGGTTTTTTTTTTGTTTGTTAAAAAGTTTTTTTTATTTTTTTTTCGTCAGTGCAAACTTTGTTTCTCGAGTTAAGAATACAGTTTCACTTTAAAGCATTGAATTGAAGTATATTTGTGTTCTTTTGTTTTTTTTTATTTCCTGCACCTTAACAGGGGAGCTTTAAGTAGGGCCGGAGAGGGTTAATATGTATGACCGAACCCCATTACTTTTGCAAAAGGAACATTTTTACCTTGGGGACCTAGTCCCTACGACCACTCCGTAGTTGCTTAGACTTGAAAATTAGAAAACTTAATTTTTTCTACCAATTAATGTAGGGTAGAAACAAAATAGAATCAAGTCTGACTTATGATTCGTTTTTCAGAAGCTAGTCGTGGCTTGTAGGGTAGAAACATATCAAGTTTCTACAAGTCAAGTCAAAACTTGATTTTTTTCAAGTTACTTGATTTTCAATTGATTTGTTGCAGATCTCTGGTATGGACCCAGTGCAACCCTGTGCTCTAAAAATAATATATTTGGCAGTACAGTACACTCTCATAAATTATAACTCTCACAAATTCGAACTGTCCAGAAATTAGAACCTGCCATTTTAATATTGAACGTTCTGAAATTAGAACCAGTTTATTTATTTATTCAATTCGTAAGTGATCTTTGCTCATTGATATAAATACAAACACGGGAATTATATGAGTTTTATGTTAAAAAAAAACATTAAATATTAATAAATAAAAATTATTTTATGGTAACATCATTTTTTTAACCAGTGTCATTCTTTTCTTTTAAATTTCAGAAATTAGAACCACCCGTAACAAAGTGGTTCTAATTTGTGAGAGTCTACTGTACTTCATAAATGAAACGTTATTTCAGCTGGAAAAGGAAAAAATAAATATTCTTTGCAATTCTGGTTTCCATTTATTATAAATTTCAATAAAGTTTCTAAATTCATATAAGAAATGAGTTAGAAAATAGGTGATTCTAATGATGAAACTGAAAGTACTTCCAGCTCCAGCAATGGGGCTTCGTCTGATAAATGGACTTTGAGGAGCCGAGTGTAAGCAAGAAAAATCTAAAAAACTCGAAAAATACGGTTTTTACACTTATTATATATTTAAGCTTGAAAGACTGAATTCAATTTTAATCAATTTCAAATATGTTTTGTTCTTGGTATTGTTTTATATCATATTCATATAGTATGTAAATTTATAAATACGTACGTATATTCACAGAGTAAAAAATAATGTAAAAAATCTAGCCTCTTTTTAGCCCTTTTTTTAAGCCATCTAGCCTTTTCTAGCCCTTTTTTATAGCCCATCTAGACTTTTCCCCCAAAAATTTCTGGCAACACTGCTGACGTTGGCTTCAGACAGAACCACAAAGTTTTCCGTGCTGCCACTTTTCCAAAATTGCCAATTTCATTTGGAATTCATCAATTCAAGTTGTTTTTTAACATTTTAAAATTTTAAGAAAAACTTTTAAAAAAGTTGAGTTTAAAAAAAAACAATTTATTCTATTTTTGAAACAGAATTGAAATTGGTTGCAGATAGAACCTTTTGGAACTAAGCGCATCCACTTTTTTTGTAGATAGAACTAAATAGCTCTGTTAATATTTCAAAAATTATTAGTGTAATTAAAAAAAGAGTTTCTCTAATAGATAAAAACCATTATAAAGAGTAGATTCCAATCAAAAAACACAAAAGTGAAAAAAGCCAGATGGAACCCTCTGGTTCTCACGTCGCGATAGGTCTAGAGTTCAAAGCAATTTTTCGAGTTTATAGGCAAATTGTTGAAAAGAAATTGGATGCTTTCATTTGAATATTGGTTTCTATTCTTGGTCAATATGAAAGGGGTCATGCAAGTATACTTAAGAGAGATTATTATTGTCCTTTTTTGTTGGTGTTTGTGATTAGTTTTAAGAACTTTATGAAAGGCGCGTGCTGTCTATTATTATATTTTACTAAAAAATTAAACACATGAAACTGAAGGGAAAATTCTATTTATTTCAAGGAATAAATTACATTTTGCTTATTTTAACTTGGATATAAAATGATTGGGTTTTTAAATAAATTGCTTTGTATTATTTTCACAGCTGATTGCTTTTTTTTCCTTGTTTTTATTTTTCCACAGCATCAAAAAGCAACAACAAAAATCTTCGCAAATTTTCGAGAACTACTCAACAACAGTTAAGTTTTCACAACAAAAAAATCAAACAGCTGTCAGCCGAATAGCTGTCATAATGAATATGCACCTCATCCTAAAAGATAATTATTTGAGCAACATTGCAGTAATTTTAAAGCCACTCCAAAGCCCATACCGAAAAGCGATATTGAAGCGAATCATCATTGGCCTTTCCATAATCTATTTCCTTCTTCTGATACCTTTTAAGTTTTTAACGTAAACACCTGCCTTGTCGGCTTAATTTTACGTGCTCCTTGGAAAGGGGTGGAGGGTTGAAAAAACTGATACCGAAACAGATTGATCTTCCGAGTGTTAATACCAGAGCTCATCCAACAAACTCCTGGGCATCACTATCGCCCTATTATAGCAGTTTCAATATGGAGATACACAATTAAAAAAGAGTTGGCTGTGTCGTGGACACACCCGTAGGTTTTGACGTGCCAGTGTTTCTTTATCCTTGTCCTTATTATTGTCCCTATCTTTTCCTTTGATCACAAACTTATCACTATTCCGTTATTTTTTTATTTGTCCTAATAATTTTCCTAATTCATGTTCAACTTTTCTTATCAGCTTGTCGGAACTTCGTTCGATTTTTGTTGTTGTTTTTGGTTTTGGTTTTGGTTTTGGTTTTACTTTTGATTTTGCTTTAACTTATGCTTTTGCTTTTGATTTTGCTTTTGCTTTTGCTTTTGCTTTCGCTTTAGTTTTTGCTTTTGCTTTTGTTTTCGCTTTTGCTTTTGCTTGTGCTTTTACTTTTGTCTTTGCCTTTGATTTTGATTTTGCTTTTGCTTTTGCTTTTGCTTTCGCTTTAGTTTTTGCTTTTGCTTTTGTTATCGCTTTTGCTTTTGCTTGTGCTTTTACTTTTGTCTTTGCCTTTGATTTTGATTTTGCTTTTGCCTTTCCTTTTGCTTTTGCTTTTGTTTTTGTTTTTGTTTTTGTTTTTGCTTTTGCTTTTGCTTTTGCTTTTGCTTTTGCTTTTGCTTTTGCTTTTGCTTTTGCTTTTGCTTTTGCTTTTGCTTTTGCTTTTGCTTTTGCTTTTGCTTTTGCTTTTGCTTTTGCTTTTGCTTTTGCTTTTGCTTTTGCTTTTGCTTTTGCTTTTGCTTTTGCTTTTGCTTTTGCTTTTGCTTTTGCTTTTGCTTTTGCTTTAGCTTAAGCTTAAGCCTTAACTTTTGCTTTTGGTTTTGCGCTTGCTTTTTCTTTTGCTTTTTCTTTTATGTTTGCTTTTGCTTTTGATTTTGCTTTTGCTTTGTCTTTTGGTATTGCTTTTTATTTTGCTTTTTCTTTTAAGTTTTCTTTTGCTTTTGCGTTTGCTCTTTCTTTTGCGCATGCTTTTGCTTTTCCTTTTGGTTTTTTTTTTTTTTTTTGTTTTATTTTTATTTACTTCTCCATGGATTGTGATTTTCTGTGATGCATTAACTTTGCATTTAATCCAGCAACAACGCTGCATATACGTTACATAAGGCAGTTACATGAGGGGCCTGATGACGCCGTATTTTTATTTTTTTTTTATTTTTATCACATGCCCAAAGACCTCAACTTCATTTTCGTTCCATAAAATGTACAGTTGCGCCAGAAGTCACAGAGTTAAAATTCCATGCAACGTTTTTTCATTGTTGTAGCATTTTTAATTCATTATGTGGTTGCTACCCTGAAATCATGGCGATAAGAATTTATTTTTATATTTTAGTTGCGAGCATATCTATGTTGTCGTAAAATAAAATTTACCGTAGCACGTCTCTTGAGTGTTTAATAATTCCATGCAACAATATTATAGATCTGTTACATAATCTGCTATTTTCATGACAAAAACGAGAATTTTTTTATTTTTGTCGTAAAGTCAAGTACAAATCCTTCATTTTGCTTTACAAACATTTTTAGTAGCTTATATACTCACCGAGTAAAAATTCAATGCAACGCCGCTGCATGAATGTTGCATTGTCGATCTTTGAGAGACACTCTCTATGTCCGCATTAAAATTGTTTGTTTAATTTTGTTGTGAGGGCTAAGAACAGGCCTTTTTCATATTTTTAATCCTAGCACTAATACTCAGCGCGTAATAATTCCATGTAACAAATTTTCAGTTGCTTAAGCAGCTGCCACCGCGTGATGATAACGTTTTGGATTTTTTTTTTTTTTTTAATGAAGTCGAAGAATTAACATTAACGATACTACTATTTTTTTCATCATACCTCTTATCCTCAGCGAGTAAAAATTGAATGCAACGTCGATGAATTTTGAAAAAATACTTTTTTAACTTTTTTGAAAATCTGTGCGGTAAAACGTAACTTCGTCACGTCAAAAAAAGAAACACGTTCTTTCGCCTTCTTCTCGTCAATATTCCCAAATATAGACATTTGTCTCCCGATTTCCCAGCACTGCTCTGCACACACAAAGAGATAGAGTAGAAAGAACTGGTTCCACGCTCTTTGACTTGATTAACTTCATTTTAATTTTTTGCGGTATGTTTTTAAAAGACATGGCCAGGATTGAGTTTCTTGTGTAGAAATTGGAATATTTTTATTGATTTTTTAATATATTATTGCATTTTATTATTTTTATTCTTATATACTCATAAGAAAATTACAATAAAAAATAGCAAACTTGCAAACATTTCATTGAATCAAATTGTGCCACATTTTCTAAATGCGAGCAAGAGAGTGAAGGTGATCTGTGCATTCAGCTTTAAGGGCACCCTTTACCTTGGCGACAAAAAATTTAATGCCTCGCTAAAAATTAAATTGCACAAAAATTATATTAGATGTCGATAAACGAGCTTTTTTCATTGAATAGATAAAATATTAAAATTTATTATAAGATTATTGTTATTGTTGTTTTTGTTGTTGTTGTATGTCATGTCAAAGTAGACCAATAAAAAAGGTCATACCACTGCTGTTATCAACGAATTTTTGTCCATTATCTGAAAATAAAACGCAAAACGGATATATATATATGTTAAAAACTAATGCCGTTATTGTCGCAACTAGAATAAAGAGGGTTGTAAAAAAACAAACGAAATTGTTTAAATATCCAAATTTTAGAATTTTAAAAAAACAAAAATAATAATATTTCTTAAGACTTAAGATAGGCCATGGTTTTCGGAGGTACCTTCATGGTTCTAGTAACGATGAGAATGATTGATGTTTAAAGTATGTGTGAAAAAATTATTCAAATCGGACCATTTTTCGATAAGAAAAATCATAATTTAATTTGAGAAATTTGTTCGATGCATTTGGGTGTTGACTAACATGAAAAAAATTTGATCCAAATCAGATGATTGGTTTCCGAGAAATTAGGGGGAAAGTGCCTCAAGACGTGGTTTTCAAAAAAGTTATATTTGAAAAAAAAAACATTTCATTACTTCTTTGCAAGAAAACATAATCAATATACATATAAAAAGAAGGTAGACCTCCAAATATGTGCATATGGAGTGATTTTGTGCCTGACTAACCTACACAAAAAAAAAAATCGAAAAAAAACTACTCGGTGGATTTTCTAGACATTTTCGTAGTTCCCAATACTATGTTAGTTCATATAAGCAAAAAAAATTTTCGAATAAAATTATTTTCAAAGGTTAAAGGTGGCCTTAATAGTCAGCAAAACAATCAGTGGCACGTTCAGCCCTTTGCTATTTTTTAAGCCCTTTTTTCTTCATTCTCCTTATTCGAACTAACGCGGAAAATAGCACGCAAAAATGTTTTTTGTTGCACGTTCAGCACTTTACAGTTTTTTTTACCCCTTTTTTTTTTGATTTTCCTTATTCGCACAAACGCTGAAAGCGACACACAAAAATGATTTGAGCTCCGTTGAATGTATTTTAAAACAATAAAATAAGTAGAAAAACAATTTAACGCCTGCAGTGAAAACACTTTTATTGCCTCTACCTCCAAAGAATTTAAATGTCTTCATTTTGATTTTCTTTCATGTTCGTGCACTAAATATTTGTTTGAAGAAAAATCAGTGAGCACGAATTCGCTTATTCAAGAATTGTTGTTTTTGTTGTGACGAATGGCATGGCGAATAATTATCCTAAGCACTTAATCCTTGGTTAAAAAACAGGTTAAATTGTAGGGACTCCTCTGAATGAAATGACGAAAACGGAAACATGACGCGATTTGTTATCTCGCCATTGTGGCTATTTATGACTTGACTTCTTAATTATAGACCAAAGCGGTTACTTAAAATTACAAAAGAATACTTAAGAAATAATTGGAATTTACTATTTAAGAATTGAATAAAAAAAAATAATATATGATGGGGAGTGTAACACTGTGTGTAATTTTTGAAGTCATGGCAAAATAACCATATACGGACACCACTACGTGATAAAAGACTAAAAAAAAGACCCGTGTCTCCCAATTTTTCCCAAAGTCATGCACTTTTTTGTTTATTTGGGCCTCGGTATCATTTTCGCAAAAAAGTGATCATTTTCTCGGGCTCATATCTTGCAAACCGTTCAGAATTTCGATTTACTCTCTGAGGCAATGTTGTAGCTCTTGTCATAAAGAACAAAAATTGCGAACATATAAAATCAAAAAAACTTCACCTTCCCGATCAAAATCGCAAGAAACTTAAAAAAATTCGATTTTTTTTACCTTTTGCACAGAAGAAGCCATCATACAGATAAGCCTATTTCAACAATCCATTTAAGGTAGTGCAGAGGCAAGCAGGTTCGGTTTGCCTGCCTGCCAAAGTGGTGGCGAAAAAGCTCCTTGTGGCAGCGGAACAATTGCCTTGTTCACATGGCAAAGGGTTGGATTTGTTACTTATTTTCTTCCGCACAAGTCTAACTTCTTTTTTTGCCCTGTGATTTCTTCCTTAGCCGCAACAATAACCACTGCGCGCAACATTTTTAATAAATTATTTAAATTCTTACGTCTTATAAGTGTCAATATGAACTTCGAAAGCTGAATTTTTCTCCGAACTTGGCAGCACCTTTTTCGAATGGAAACATTTTCCAATGGAAATTCACGGCAGAGGAATTCCCTTCGGGGGAGGATAAATATTTTGATGGAAAAGTATTTCCCCCGAACCTTCCGATTGTGCTGAATATCTGCTATAGAAGTAAGTAGGATATTTTTAATATATCTAAAGTGGAAAGTAAAAAATTTGCCTCAAAAAAATTATCAGATTATTGTTAGTAATAAAGTACAAGTAACAGAAGTGAAACTTCTTAAAAAGTAAAGAATAAAAAAGATTTTATTGTAAAATAGAGAGAGGAAGTATCTGAAAAGGAATGCAATACAAAATGGTATAAATAAAGTTTTTTCCGTTTTCTATAAGCTTGAGAACGTTCAGCTGGTGTTTTAGTAGTTTTCGAATGTCTCCTCAACTTTGCACTTTTTGAATGTTAGATTGCATTTGCATAGTACTCGGTGACGGAGCCTCCGAAAGCAGAGGTAAATCTTGTTGATCATTGCCTCCTACTTCGTGATCATCATAGCGGCTATGTTGAGTGAGGGCATCGTAAAGTAGCGAACGTTTATTTTTATGCATACTAACTTGGTTGGCTTCAAAATTTTGTTGAGATGATGTTCGAATCGCCATACGCCTACCCAAAAACATAAAATGAGAAGACCTCCAAAATGTTAATTTAACAGAATTTCGTGAGCGAACGTGATGGGCCATCGGGAAGTAAAACATGTTGCGTTATTCATAAAACCATGTAACATGTTCGCTCCTCGTAAACACAACTTTGCTTCTTGTTGCGAGAGCAAACTTGATTTAGATAGGGGAGAGTAGTCCCATACCGACCGCCCAAATGTTAAAGGCCATAAAGTTACCAAAAATCATTTTTTTGCTGAGTTCAAAGTAGAGGGACAATTTTTCTATGTTTCACGCCGGTTAGTGATGTTTGTCAGTAACGTTAAGTGGAAGATACCGAGGCAAAAGTAAAAGTCAACGTTTTTGACGTTCTTAAAAATGGTGGTCCCAAACCGACCTCCACATGGCCCGAAACTGACGCCCAATTTTTTTGCAGCGAATCGTGAGAAAAAGATAGGTTTCGAATTGTAATTTGGTAGTGAAACACTAGCATTTTTAATGAGCACAAATTATTTGTCCATTTATTCAAACTAGTATCGCCTGTGACCGAAATTCGGCCATCTTTTTCTGTAAGGTAACGAAACTCAAGTTGTTTTTCACACAATGAATTGTTATTAATTTGTATGGAAATTCTTAATGCTTACCTTGACGCTATGAGGAAAATAGTGGTAAAGGACAAAAAAAGGAAGCATATATCAATCAATAACAAAAACTTATGCAACATATAATATTCATTTAAAGTAAATAAATAAATTAAAAGTAAAGTAAATAAAGTAAAAGTAAATAAACGGTAGATAATAGAAGCAAGCAGCAGTTTTTTGTTTTTTTAAGGCTGAGAGATATTAAGAGAAAGCAACAACAACAACAACATCAACAACAACAACAATAATGCTACTCAGCTCTTTTAAAGTGTTTGCGTCACTCCCGCATTCTACTCTTGCTTTTGTAAGTTACCGCAGCGATGTTCAACAGAGCTTTGTCGCTTTGTAGTTTCTCATTGTCCCATTGGTAAAAAAATCGTTTTACAGTTGCTCAGTTTTACTTATCTTAATGACAACATATTCGAATAAAAATTATATAGTGCAAATCTACTCAAAAATACCTATCCATCGATATAAGTATTATGTGAATATGTTGAAGGTAACACAGAAAAAAAGGGAACACAAACTTTTTGTTTGCCTATTAATATATAGATACCTTTTGAGGCTGTTTTTTAAAAAATAAAAATTAACACATAAATCCCAATTTCATTGCAGCAACTGCTCGACGCAGAATCGCAGGATCTCATTTTGTGGTTTGTCGTTTGAATGTTCGTCCCATTTCTAGTAAAACATGTGCGATTACCGTCAAAAATAATAAAAATCACTTCTTATCACGTTTTGGCCTTCAGTTACACTTTATAAACAATTATGATGCAAAAAAAACCGGGGTTTCGGACCACAACTTTCCGGTCGGTTTCGGACCACCCCGACTTTTTTCACATATCGGCTCGCCATTCACTAATGGAAATAGAGGCGATCTAATTTCAATAACGTGCCCTGATCCAAGGCCATAACCAATCAAAATAACTTACCTCTCGCTTTTTTTGCAAACAAATAAACACTTTTAACTCAATTTCCATGCAGCACAAAAGTGAATTTCCCATTTGCCAACTGTGGTCAAAAAACAATAGAACGCGAAAACTTTGAAAGAAAATAACAAGTAATGATGGCTGTCTACGACCAAATTGTCTGCATCATGATAGCGTTAAACTGCCGCTGCTGGCAATTATGCTGTCAGCGCCACTGCTGAGAACCAGGGGGGGGGGGGGTTGCTATGGTACCACCGGTCGGTATGGGACCACTCTCCCCTATAGTGATTGTTTTTATAATTGCTATTGCTATCAACAAAAATAGCGAAAATTTGCAACAGCGCACTTTTTTCAATTTTGTTTAATTTTTATGAGACTGGCATTTTTCACATAATTCGAAGACGTGGGTTCAAATCCTGCAGCTGGTATGATTTTTTTGTTTTTTGTTATTATATTGGGGACGATCGCGAAGGCGTCGGTTCGAATCCTACGGCTGGCATGATTTTTTTTTAAATTATGCAATATTTATTATTTTTTTAAATCAAAATGACTGAAAAGAAATAAAGTTTTTGCCTCAAATTTATTATAATCGCTAATTTATATAATTATTTATCATATACATATTGTATCATAAAATAATAAATAATGCATAATTTAAAAAAAAAGATACAGTAGTTTCGACTATGTCGTAACACAAGACGTAGAATTATTCAATTCGCTTTTGATGATATCTTTTTTAAAAATATTTATTCCATACACCTGAGCATATGACCTTTAAGAGAGTGCCGGAGAGGGTTAATATGTATCACCGACCCCCATTACTTTTGCAAAAGGAACATTTTTGCCCTTAACACCTATTCCCTCCGACCACTCCTTAGTGGGGCCCCCATACAAATTTTATGGTTTTGTCGATAAAACCGGAAACTGTCCATAAATAGGTAGAAAACTTAAACAAGCAAACAAAATTTGTTCAATGCTAGCAAGTTCAACAACCCATGTGTCAAAATTTCACTGTCGATAATATGCCCGGATATTTAATTTGCTGCGGAATTTTGACATTTCAATAACAGATTCTGTTATCAAAGCATGCCCCTCAAAATTACTCAGTATTACTGGGCTACGCGAGTCTGTTAAAAAAACGGAAGCCGTCGGTAAATAGGTAGCAAATTTACCTTTTCATGTAATTGTGTAAAATTTATATAAGTTAGAGAGTTCTAACATAAATTTTTGTCCCATTGAGGATCAAGCAGACCAACAAGTGCTAACATGAACATTTTACGATCAGTACTTTAGGCCCACCAAAGGCTCAAAAAGTGATATAAATACCGACACCTGATCACTATCAACCACCCTACTTACCTCCGAGAATGACGTATTCTACGTCAAAAAATCACGCCAGCCGTAGAATTCGAACTCACGCGAGATCATCCCAATAATTAATGCAATATTAATTCCTATTTGAAATTTTGTTTACTGGTTTGAAAGCACCAATGTAGCATGACGCTGGAATGCCCAACTCTTATTCGACGCTTTCAGAGGTTCAAAGCCTGCTTGTGGAAAAAGTTTTTATGTAAATATTTGCTTTTGACATTATTATAAGCTTCACGAAAAATAAATTTTCCGTGCATGCTTTTAGGATGGATATTAAATGTTTGAAATGCACTGGTTTGTGTCATTTTTATACTAGAAACGGAGCAGGACGAGTGTAATATTAATTGCATTTTGTTCGCCGAATTGAAAACAACAATTAAGCATAATGCTAGAACGTCCGGCTCTTATTCGATGATTGCGACAGTCCAAGGTTTAATGCCTGCCTTGCGACAAAAATTTTATGGTAAAAAACTGAAAAAGTTACATATCGTCACGAACAGCGTTTCCCTCGCCGCCAAAGAAGTTTCAATTAAAAAAAAAAAAATATTAAAAATACGTATTTCCATACACAATAGGGGTATTCACGATCCGGAGCTCTTTGTACAGTTCTTGTGCAAAAGCGCAAAAAAGCTGAACTTGTGAGCACATCCCGTACACAGACCTGGCAATTAAAGTTGAGTTCAGTCAGCTATGTTTTGTTTATTTAATTTATATTTGTTCAAAAAGATTTAGTTAAAAAAAAAATACACAATTCCTAAGAAAAGCAGATATTCCGAAATTGTTGAATATTTAATTTAACCCATTAACCGCGGCTCCTAAACGCTTCGTACGATTTTTTTTTAATTTAATGTGCTTACTTCTAAATGTTATAGAAACTACCACAATAAATTTCAACTTTATATCTTTCATCGTTGTCGAGATATAAAATGGGTAGAAAAATAACCAACCGTCGTTACTGTTTTCTAAAAGGACACAAATTCTGCATCCATGTCAGCACTAGTTTTTATCAGCTGTTTTAAGAACGTAAGCACATCGAAGTGTCAAAGTTGTTTAAAAGTTTCTTGCCATCAAAATATAGAACGTGTTAGCATTGTTCAATAATTAAAAGTGCAGTAATTTTATTTCAAACAATAAATAATACAGGCGTTTTGTGGTAATGCTTAGACAACGAAAGTTTCTGACTGCCTTGGAGCTGCAGGCTGAAGTGGACGGATGGAACGATGAAGATGATGATGCTTGCTCCTCAGATGAGATTGATGTGCTTATTATACCACCTGATGTTGTCGACGAGATAAGTTACTATGTTTCCATGGCGAGTTAACTCGGAGTTTACTCGGGGTTAGCTCGCTATGGAAACGCGAGTTGAGTTGAGTTTCGTTAAATCCACGAAACTCCACGAAACGTGTAAGATTTAACTGGGTTCTATCTGTCAAAGGGAATGCTGCCATTTAGTATCCATTTCGCTAGAAAAACAATAACAAAAATGCAAATGAAATTGACAAGTTCGACTCAACTCGATACTGTGCATGGAAACACTATCGAGTTAGCGACGCCATTTTCTTAACTCGACGAAAACCCTAACCCCGAGTTAACTCGCCATGGAAACATAGTAAGTGATAACGAAGATTTGTACGACAATGTCCAAATGATCAACGAAGTTAAAGACTATGAGCCAGGGTTGATAACTGAGTTTTTCAATTTGGTATAAGAATGGTATAGAATTGTACTAAATGAAAGAAAATAGTATCGAATAAATTTAAAAAAAAAACATTTATTTAAATTCAATTGTGTTTTTTCTAAGAAAAGGTTTTAATTTTTATAATTAATCACATTTTTAATAAGGTTGTCAACATATCTTATAAAATTCGGAAAATTGAAATTCATTGTTACTAAATGTTTTTACATAATTGATCTAGAACTGGACCGGTGTTATGCCGACTCCGAACGGATAAATTCTCAAGAAACGGCTAAGTTCTCAAGAAGCTTTACATGGCATTATTTACTCTCTGAGGTTTGTCATTGTCCGCATGGAGGTTAGACTGTCGAACAGAAAAATTAATTCAATTGAAAAAGCTTTCTGTGGCAGATGGAACTGAACCAAGGTTCTATGGCGCGTGGGTCACGCACTCTACCCAATGCGCCACGACCGCCACAATAAAAGCTTGGAAGTAAAAAATAAGAACATAAACTAATAAACAAACTAATAACTAATAAACAAACTCAACTAATAAACAACAAGTTAAGAGCTCTTCTTATAATACAAAAACAAATAAATTATAAGTGTATGATAAAGCCTCAGTCAAACAATTCTTAACTGTCAGTTAATTTGTTTTTTACAGAACATTTTTCATTTGATATATAACTTCTAAAATCAATATTGTGGCACTTTTTTCCCCTAGATTTGAAAAAATCTCTTTTGTTTTTATTAAGGATGAAATTGTTGCTATATTAAGTCTGTTTCATTGGTTTTTATTAAATTTTGAATTGAATATAATCTTACAACGTTTGCTAAAGAATTACGTTCTATTTGAGCAAGGAAATAGAAATATTTCCCTCCAAGGAAACTGTGACCTCCATTCTTGAAAGAATGCCACTTCATATTTTTAAGCTTGATATTTAAGAGATCGTTAGAACTGAAAATAAATGATATCCTTATAACTACATTTATAACTTTTGCATACATTTGAGACAAATGTTCATCTTTCTCAGCATTTTACAAAGATTGTTGCGGCTTTCTGTGCAAAAAAAAGCAAAATAAATAAAAAAAATAAAAATAGATTGGTATCGAAAATTTTATTCTTAAATTTTTGTTACTTCTTTAAAAATTTATCCCTTTTGCGTTCAGCGCGTTGTTTTAATGACTGCACAAAACTGATCAATTTCAAGGAAACTTTTAACACAAAAGAAACCTTTGCACTGAATGCCCGCCCGAATCCACAATCAAGCCATGAACAAATTTGCCGGTATTCGATACTAAAAATACCGGAACAACAATAGATATTAGAAAATTATTTATATATGAATTTGATTGATTTCTAAGTAAATCATCAAGGCTGCAAAAATATGAAAAAATAAGTTACTTTAAAAGTGTTGCATTTTATAAAAATTTAGAAACTAGCAATGTGCCAATTTAAAAACGTACAAACTTTCACTGACCACAAATAAAATGTATCGAAAACGCTTCGGTAGTAGGAAAGTAGGAAAGGTGTAAAATTGTATCAAAAAAGTACAATTGTACCGAAAAAATCATGCCTGCTATGAGCCTATTTGTAAAGTGGCAGGCAACTTTTTTGTGGAGTACGCATACAATGACGACAATAATAATTTAGGACGAATTTCTGTTGCTAATGAGAGCACCAAGCCGCAGGAGTCTTTTTCCAAGGGCGCAATAAAAACCAGTGCAATAATTCAGTGTCAAAGTGGAGTCGAAGAACTAGCTACAAGTTTGAAAAGCAGCCCCATGATGATACCTGTAATACGAATAAGGTGTTGTATGAAAAGATAGGTAAAGACCGTACATTTCAAAGTTTATTTTTTCACATATGTATTCTAATTGATATTTTTCTATAACCCAATAAACCACAGAGCGGACTAGGATTCGTTTCGGATTCAAAACGGAGCTGAGATCTCGCATCCGAGTTCTCGCTTTCTATTCGAATTCGAGATGAATCCGAGAATATTAAAAAAGCGAGTATTTCATTTTATGAAATTTTTATATTTTGTGGAGAATATTAATAAAAACAATATTTTAAATTTTGTTTCTCTATTTAAACGATTTTAATGTACGAAAGGAATAAAATTAAATTATTTACCTAATTTTAAAATCTTTTTAATATCTTCTACCATGTGTTTACAAAGCCTCAAATAAAGAGATTAAACAGGTTAAAAGAAGCCACGGCCGAGACTGAAGCTGCTGGACACAAGAAGTTCCTCTGCAGAAGCAAACAGAAAATTAATTTAAAAAAAAATGGATGCACAAGATGTCAACGAGATAGGATATATCTACAAATTTCTTTGAAATTCGAGAAACTTTTTTTTCCAGCACCTTCCGTCACGGCAGTGAACTGCAGTGGGGAATTTTCCCTTTACAGAACGTCTTCTCCTACAAAAATTTTAGTGTACAAAAAGAATTTTATAAGCTGCAATGAAGTAATAATTCAAAATTTTTGAAAATAAAAGTATATAAATCTATATTCTATTAAAAAATGCATTGATTCCATAAAAAGAATATTGAAATCATTAGATTTTATATATAAGAAAATTTAAAAAATCTTGTTTCGAAAGCGATCCGATTCTTCCAAAAATCTTGTTTCAAAACCGACTCGGTTATTCTAAAAATCTCGTTTCGAAAACGAAGTGTGAATTTCTTCCGATCGCGGATTCGAAAACGAAAGTAGAACGAATTTCGTTTTCGAACTAAATACACTAGATCTCGGCTTCACTTCGAATGCGAAACGAATCCGTTTGGCTTATTGGGAAGGATCATATTCTCCATTACAACTTTGGGAATGTTTTATGGACTAAGAAGTCCTTCAGTTTATCGTCAAATCTACAAACGAGTACGCAGAACATCTAAACATAAATGGAACACAGAACATAAATCTAAAATTTATGCAATTTGGTGTTTTTTCGCATAATCTGTCTATTGATGAACAAATGATAGCCTATTACAGGCGCCATAGTTGTAAAATGTTCATAAAAAACAAGTTACGGAAAATGAGGTAGCAAAGAGCTTAGCGAACATTAAATCAAACGCTGTTGGTGACGATGGTATCAATATAAAATTTTAAAAGATTATTCTTGCTCACAGTATTGGGCCCTTAACTCACATTATTAATCATTGTCTTACTACGTCCTCTTTCCCTTACTTATGGAAAACTGCAATTGTAACACTAGCCGCGAAGAAAACTACAGCTCTGAGCCTAAAGATTTTAGACCTATAAGTATTCTCTCGTCCCTAGCTAAAGCATATGAATCTCTGATGGCTAATCAAATTTCATTATTTCTAAATCAGAATCAGTTCTTGTCAACACTCCAATCTGGTTTTCGTACTGGTCATAGCTGCTCAACTGCCATGCTTAAAGTATTGGACGATATAAGGTCTTGTTATGACGATGATAGGTTAATATTACTTTGCCTACTCGATTTCTCGAAGGCTTTTGACACTGTCAATCATGATCTACTTTGTCAAAAATTAAAATATAGTTTTGGTTTTTGTGACAATACTACTCATCTATTAAGTAGCTACTTGACCGGTAGAGTGCAAAGGGTAAAAGTTGGCATGAATTTCTCACAGCCGAAAATTGTTAAGTGCGGTGTACCACAGGGGTCAGTTCTGGGCCCGCTGCTCTTCTCTATATTTATTAATGATATTTTTCGTTGTTGCAAATACTCGTCAATGCAAGCTTATGCTGATGATGTACAGATTTATTTATCTGGTAGGAAAAACCTTATGGAAGACTTAGTATATAAACTTACTGAAGATCTGCACAGCGTTAATCAATGGGCTATGAATAATAAGCTTAATCTCAATGCGCTTAAAACATATGTGTTACCAATATCCAAGGATTTAATATCAATTCCTCCCTCACTTGCACAGATCACATCAACAAAGTAGTGAGCAAAATCTATTACATCCTGCGAAACCTAAGAATATCGGCCGAGTACACACCTGTTGAAATACGACGAAAACTGGTTATACAACTAGTCCTTCCTGTGATCACTTACTCAGAACTTGTGTATAGTAAGCTAGACTCGCGATCTCAACTAAAGCTACAAATTGCGTATAATCATGCTACTCGATATGTCTATGGCTTACGCAAATTTGACCATCTAGTTGAGTTAAAGAATGCTATACTTGGTTGTGATATAATAAGCTACTGTTATGCCAGAAATTGTATTTTTCTGCATAAACTAATACATCTTAAAACTCCTCTCTATTTACATATTTGAAAAACTTAAATTTAGTCGGTCGCACAGAAGCCATATGCTTATTATTCCAAATTTTAACTATCTTAATTCTACAAGATTATTTTTTATAACGCTATTAGATTATGGAACGCCTTACCTAATCGGCTTAAATCAATAGTGCCGATTTCACAATTCAGGCATGCCGTTCTGAAGCATTTTTCACCAACGAATACTTACTAAAAGTCAATTCTCACCTCTGTCTCTGTCTCACCTCTGTCTCTTGACCCTATATTGACCATCTATAGCTATTTCTTCTTTAATTTTAAATTTATATTGAATGTATCAACGTTAATTTTGTATGATTATCTTTATTTTACTGTTATTTATGTCTGTTATATATGTATTTATTTTACTTATTTCAATGTCTCGAATTTAAATTTATTTAACTATGATTTGTAATTAAATTAAGTTTTAACTGTAAGTCATACTTTGAAATTTTACTGTTTTGTATTTCGTTCTATGAAACTAGTCTATAAGCTTTGTACTAAAAAAGAACCTATTTCTTATTGTACTGATGAACTACTAAATAAACATTAAACATTAAACATAAGCTAATGTGTCTTATGAACTCTAATGGCTACTTCGCGACTGGAACTGTGCGTGATAATCGGACAAATCATGCTCCCTTAATGGATGTAAAGGCTATGAAAAAGAAGCCTCGTGGCACAAGTGATATATTATTTGACAAAAATAATGATGTGCTTGCTAAGCGCTGGAACGACAATTCGGTAACTATATTGTTAACAGCAGCACTTAACTTCAAATAAATGAACTTTTACATCAGGTTGTGACTGTGATGACAAACTTTTCGAGTCATGCGCCGATGCAAAGCACTAAGCGGTATGATCGAAAAATTCATAAAATGACGACGATTGATTAGCTGTGGCTTATTCATCAATATAATCAGCGAATGCGTGGAGTGGATTTGTTTGACAACGCAATAAATAACTACCGCATCAGAGTACGTGGCAAGAAATGGTATTGGCTACTGCTTACTAATGGATTCGACGCAGCCATGGTTAACGCCCGGAAATTGCATGCACTTTGCGCAAAATATGAAAATACAAAGCCTAAAAGTCAGTTTGATTTCCGCTTTAACTTGGTGGAATCTCTTATAACCCTTGGAAAGGTTCGTGCACCACCTGGGCGCCGTTCTGAAAACGAACAAGTTGTTGGCATTCGCACAGACGGCTTAGTACACTTTGTGCAGAAAATGGAAAGATGTGTTCGTTGCCGACAATGCGGTGGCAAAAGTTTTTATGGTTGTGGAAAGTGTAACAACTCACTGCATCAAAAAAAAAAATGTTTTACGGACTTCCATAACAGCGTTCCACAAGATCAAAAGAAAGTAAAAAAGGCTCAGTGATACTATATACGAGTACATACATACATTCAAAAAAGTTCATATATTATTAATCTATGCCCTCCAGGAAATGCGAGTAGTATAATACTAGCGTTTTACTAGTGCCAATTGCACCAGTACTAGTTCTTTATAATACCCCTGGCAATGCAATCTTCTGTAGAAAATTAACATTGCGTGAGGGCGGAAAAGCACTAGTTCACACTTGAACTATCGCTATACTAGTGCTGTGGGAACCAATTGGGTATATTTGCTGTAGTTAAGTACTACTTCCCTTGCACGAGTATATTCAACCCAAATGGTGGTAGTTATTTTTGCCAAACCTTCGATTTCCTCGTTTTTTAAGAAAGAGGCAGAATTTTTCATTGTATATTTATTTAATAAAAATTATTTCATTTCCATTTCAATATTTAACAATATTTATCTTAAAAAAACAAACAAAAAAGCACCAATTTCTCCAAGACTGGCTAAA
This sequence comes from Pherbina coryleti, assembly GCA_943735915.1. NCBI lineage: Eukaryota > Metazoa > Arthropoda > Insecta > Diptera > Sciomyzidae > Pherbina > Pherbina coryleti. Next base: position 138,590,725 of record OX030949.1, read on the forward strand.
CCCTTTCATTAAAAATTAACAAAACATTGAAAACATTAAAAATTACATTTCACTCAGATATATTATCTTTTGACTTGATTTTGTTACTTCGCTTGCTTTTAAAATATTATATCATCTGACGTTGAAAAGCTGATCTTAATTTTTGATCCGATTCATCAGTAAAAGCAGATATGGCATCTTAAAATAAAAAAAATACATATGGATTAATAAACCCTAAACGTTTAAATGAAGAACTTGTTTACCTATTAATAAATTAATAAATTTTGTTTCAAAAACTCATTTCTTAAATTTTTCGCGAAACTTCGGCTTTGGTGACGCTTCTAAAAATTCTTCGAAATGCGTTAATTTCCAGCTTCTTCATTGAGATTTTCCTGCATATTTTCACCTACACTAAGTCTGTTTTTACATAAATTTATTTGATGCCTCACTTTTGCTTTATATGATTTGCGTTTCATATTTTTTATTTTTACCTTTTGAAATATTTTTATTCCGGATTTTTTTTTATGTTAGCACGCGCACAAAACTTAAGCATACTAAATAGTATGTATACAAAATTCACTGCAAGAGCTGCGCAAACATGTCTGTCTCACTCACACTAAGGGTTGTCGGCGCTCCCAAATCGGTACACAGTAAAATGGGTAGTGATGGGCACATCAATAGTATTTATCTCTTTCACTCTTTTTTATCGAATTTGTGCGAACACGTATGTCTATGGGCTGCCAAGCACTGATGAACATACAATTTTACGCGTTATAGGAAAGTTGATCTCCATTTGCACTAGTTATTGAGTATCTGGTGAAAGTACTAGTGTCTTTTTGGAAATTTACCCGCAGCTTCCTGGAGGGTGTAGATACCTACAATATTAAGAAATAAAATAACATGAAACAGCTAAATATATTATGCAAAATATCGTTTACATATACACTTTTTTTTTAATTTTTGAAAATTTAGAACTCACTATCGTCGGTTGAGTATTTTTATACCCAAGGTAGCAGATTCTTTATAGAATCTGTCAGAGTGATGCAATCTTAATTTAGGAATTATCTATCAACAGCTGCTATACGAGTAGTATGTTAATTGGCCGCGAGAGCTTTTCAATTTTGTTTTATATATTAAATTTTTTATAGATGATAATGAGCAAATATTATGATTTTCAAATTCCATCACACTTGACCTTGAAAATGTAATATTTAACGTCAAAATTTCTGGGAACACTTCAAAAACAAATTATAGCTCCATGTTCTGTTAAACCAACAAAAATCAAGTTCTTAGCTTTTACCAATCCCGAGATATGATCACTTCTGTGGAAGCATTTTGATGGGTAAAAAAGTACACATCCGTAGTTAATGGGTTAAGTTGCTGCCACTTAAGTTGGAGTTGATGTAAATAATAAAATGAAAGTGCTTTGAAAGTTACTGATGTGAAATTAATATATTAAAGATATTGGTACTGAGAAGTGTGGTGGCCGTGGCGTAGTTGGTTAAAGTGCGTGGCCGCTATGTCAACGAACTTGGTGACCCAGGTTCGAACCCCAGCAGTGACAGAAAATTATTTGCATTGAAATAATTTTTCTGTACGGCCGCCACCTCTCTGCAGACAATGGCAAACCTCAGAGAGTAATTAAAATGCCATGTAAAGCTTCTTGAGAACGAGAACATTCCGTTCATCGGCGTTCGGAGTCGGCGTTAAACATGTAGGTCCGGTTTCTCGGTCAATTGTGTACAAACTGAATAAGCACGCACAACACAATTGATCATAAGAAGCTAGGTCAAAGTCCTTTCAAGGGCTGAAATGGCCAGTTATTTATTTTTATTTTACTGAGAAGTGTACACAATATACCGTCACTATTTATTTGCTGTCAAAAATTCACAAAATATACTCAAGAGCTAAAGCGCACAACAAAAGAATTACAGGGTATCGCCAGTGCGCTTGTCACTCTGGCTGTCAATCACAATTTTGACAGCACGTGTATTTTGTTATTGGAGAGCTCTTTTTTGTTGCCCTTTGACCCTTTTGCACAAGAGCTCTACAAAAAGCTTCGAATCGTGAATACCCTTTATATATTTTTCAAGATATATTAAAAGTTTCTAGTCAATCAGTTGTAAGTTATGTTTCTTCCGGTCAACTTAAGAAATGCAGTTTTGAGATAAACGCGTTTAACGCTTTCAGCAGTAGTATTGATAGTACCAGGAGGCTTTATATTATAATTAAAAAAAAAGTATTTAGAAATTTTTCCGGGCCATAATCTTTTGAGACATCATTTTCAAGGGACTATTTAAAAAAAAAACAGTATTGATGTTCCGAAAATTCTAGAGTGGCCTAACCCCTTAATGCTAATGCTTGGGATTTACTTGATGTGAACTCCGTTTTGAATGCATATCATTAGCAATGCTCGAGCAGCACTCATGTGACGCTCCATTCGTAATTCTTCATAGAATAACGCTATTTATAAAGATTAAATTACATGCGGAAATAAAAGTTTATACATATTTACTCGCAAAAGCCCAACTCTAAAGTAAAATAAGCGTTTCCATGCAACTCAAATGTATTCTATGCAAATGAGAGACTAACTGTCTACTTTTAAATTTTTAAATTTGTTGATTTTGAAAATATTTACATTGAAAACTTTTCAGAAAACAGCTAAATATTAACAGTTATTTAAATGGAAAACATATAACAAGTTGACAAAATACTTTCAACAATTCACCAAGTAAATATTTTCATAGAGTATAAAAAAGTTTTAAGCGTGACAGCAAATAGAAAAAAAAAAAATACAAACTGTGATCTAGCTGTTCCAATGTGAAAATGGTATAAAAAGTTTTTCATGCTGGCTCAATGTTGATTTTGCACTTGTGTGAATGTTTGTGTGCTATTCTGAGTATGTCAATAAATCTCAATTTAATCACTCAAATAATATGATTTTTTAATGCTATAAATAAACAACATATAAAGTCATAAATGCATCAATTTCTGTTGAAGAAGCTCAAACTCATACTGCAATTACTGCTATCATCACAAATTCACACCGACACACACACATACACTCAAGTACATGAATAATTTATGCTCCTTTGCTGACTATGTTCCGTAGCTGCGTATTTTCCGCATGATTTTGATTTAAGGTGCTGCATTAACTCATGTATTCAAACGCATTGATGTGATGTGATTTTCCACAAAGACACAGGCTGCTATTCATCTGTGCGCCTTGATGCTGTCAACTGTGAGTGCTTATTTCAGCATTTTATCCTTTCTATTGAGGAAGAATGTTGTTATTTAGTTCTTTTAGCGGGAAGAAAGGGGATATTGTTGTTATTTTTTGTTCTCTCTCTTTTGCAATCAAGGATACTGAATTATTTCTATACACTGACATCATATAGGCTTGACTGTTGCTTAAAGCTATTTGTGTGAATGTGTGTGTGTATGTGTGTGTGTGTGTGTGTGTTAACGATGTTGTAGTTTAATAACTTCCTTTTCTGCAAAACGGATAGTCTAGATACAGTTATTTTTCCCATGCGACTGTGTGATTTTTTTTTTTACAAACCGAAACGTGATTTATCTGCCGAGTCGAGTATTTGCATCATTAAGACTTATGTATATTTAAAAAAAAAATCTTAGATATAGTTTCATACAATTCTATTGCTTGGCTGTGTTCATATATACATCAAAAGTTTCTGGCCTTGTTTATTGAAAACCTCATGGGTTTTGTGAACATTAAAGTTTCGTGTATGGAACTTCAACTAAATCAAAAAATATGCAGTTGGTTGTGCTCACCCTTAGATTTTGACGTGACAAAGTATCTTCATCCGCTTCCTTGTTTTTTTTTTATTCGTATCCTTTCCCTTATCCCTAAACTTGTCCCATCCTTAAATGTATTCGTATGTTTGACCTTAAACTTGTCAAAGCTCTTATTCTAATCTTTGTTGAAATTCTTGTTTTAATCCGAATGTGCGTTTTAATGTCCGAATTCTTCTCCTAATCCTTTTCCGAACTCATTTTAAATTCCTTGACTCACTTCTTGTCGCAACTCTTGTCTCATCATTTTCCTAACTCTTGGTTTAACACTTCTGTTACGTTTTTTAAGGTTTAATTAATACAGTACAAAATAGAACCTATATTTATATTAGGGGTATTCACACCGAACTCGTTAGTTTGTTATTTGGTTAGTTGTTATTTGTGAAGTGTGAACATACCCATTCGTTTAATCTCGTTAGCCTGGTAGTTGTTGTGGAATTTATAAATAAAAAGTGGAAATGCCACAAACAGGGACAAAATCTGAAATAATTCAGCGTTTGATTGCAAACGCTTACTTTTTAACAAAAACTTCAATTTAATTTGTGTTCAGATTATTATTTTCTAAAGTGCTAAAATTCCATGGAGTTAAAAATATGGAAGCTGCTCGTATTTTGCCAAATACCGATTATTTACCGAAAATTATCAGGGTTGCAAAGTTGTAACTCTGTTACTCGGTAGTACGATAGTTCGATAGTTCGATACTTTTACAAAAACAAAATGCATGTAAAAAAGTAGCAAGTAACAACTAACAAGCTAACGAGATCAGTGTGAATACCCCTATTGTGTGCTCCAGGCAATAAATTAGCTGTAGATGTTTTAACTGTAGTGTGATGTTGTAAACGCACATGCTTATTACAAACAGTGCAGCACTCAAACGTTTTACGGTAAATTGAACTGTGACAAGTGGTGCAAACAAGTCGTTGACGGCATTTCTCTTTTCCGGCTTAGAACCCGCCGAAGAGCTGACTTGTTCTGAATTTTTCAGCACATTCCACACGATATCGGCTGATGCTTGGTTTCTTGGAAGATGTACCCTACAACGAATATTTTTTTGAACATGGTCTAAGCCTACACTCTCGAGAAAAATTCTGTACTTGAATGTTTTTGACGCGTTTCAATTAAGGTTGATTTTTACCAGCAAGAGGTAGGCATTGAGCGCCGACATATCCTCGAGAAAAGGGCTACAGGCCAGCGGTTGGTTTGTCTCTTGCACGAATATGTTTCTACAAGCTTGTCAATTATATCTTCTCCATGTTTTTATCTTCTATATTTATATATAAAAATAAGTTGCATTGTGTATGAAATTGATGTTATATGTAATGCGTGAACCGATTTTGTTTCTGGGTTCCCATGAAGGGTGAAGTCAATTCGAAGGTTTTTATGTATTAACGGTCTTTGTATGTGTATTGCTTCATGAATTATAGGCATTTTAGTGAACTTATACAACAATACAGGTGCGCACATATGGTGTATATGGGGAAATATTTGCAAGGGAAATTGGAAATAAATGGAATATTGGAATAATTTGGCAAGTCTCACGTTAGTTTGCTTTCGCGCGAAAAATATAGCCATAGTAAAAATTTTCCTTACCCCTTTCTTTCCATACCCCCTTTTACCACCCACAAATCAATAAAAATGCTATATTTAAGACGGTAAGTTCGTATGCTTACAGTCGGCAACTATATTAAAACTGGGCGTGGTCTGACTGTATATACAGTCTGTATATACTGAAGTACAGACTGTATATACCTCACACTGTATATACTTCAGTATATACTGTATATACTGAATATATATACTCCCACTTTATAGAAATCATTATTATTCCTGAGTTGTACATGTTTTGATAGTGCAACTTGTAGATGAAATATATGTAGATGCTATGGGCCCAAGAGGCAGTTACTATATATTTGAGCGAACATTAGACAATGGGCCACACAGGCCAAATTTTTGATATCGAGTTGCTTTGGAACTAAATGTCGTATAACAATGATGGTCTTTCTACTGAAAAACTGGCACGGGCATTCGAAAACGGGGCGTGGCTCCACCGATATAAGCCAAATTTATGATACAGAATAGCTATAGAAGTAAAAGTCACAGAACATTGAAACTGAGAATGTAGATACCATTTGGTGATGTCCATCTACTACAAAAGGTGACATGCATTGGACAAGGGGGTGTGTCTCAACCCATACAAGCCAAATTTATGACACAATAAAGCTATGAAAGTAAAAGACAAAGAACATAGAAGTAAGAATGAAATTACTACTTGGTAATATCTTGGGAAATGAAAAATGCAAAAAATTTGCAATAGAGAACGCTGCTATAGACTCAAAAACTAATCAGCCGATTGAGCTCAAATTTGCGCAGTAACTATGGGGTCATTCATAAATTACTTACTTACTTACTTACTTATCTGGCGCTTACAACCGTAAGTCGGTTTTGGCCTCGTATAAGAAATTGCGCCAGCCATTTCTGTTCTGCGCTTGCTGGCGCCAGTTGGAAACACCAAGCGTGGTCAGGTTATCCAACACCTGATCCTTCCAACGAAGATGTGGGCGTCCTCTTCTGCGTTGACCACCACCGGGCACCGAATCGAATATTTTTTTCGCTGGAGCGTCGTTTTCCATTCATAAATTACGTTACCAATTTAGTAGAGAGAAAGGGGGTCTCAGACATAGTAATGTGACCAAAAATAAAAAAAACTCGAAAAAATTGAAATTAATACAACCCAACATTTCCAACCATTTTCATTCTTACATCTTCATGTTTGACCGTCTAAATTGACTGTTAACTATTGGTAATTAAGGGCATAATTTTTCCTTGCTTGCTTTTCGACGGGTATTTTTTCTATTTTCGAATATTTTTTAATCAATTAATTTTTTATTTCATATCCTACGTTACTTTATGAGGGTGGAGGGAAGTGTTTTTGAAATGCACTACAATGAGTACCGGAGGGGGGCAAAAAAAAAATTGAAAATTGGTCACGTAATTAATGAACGACTCTTATGTTTCGAGTACGAGGTGGTTTAGAAATAATAACGCTGAAGGCATTGCAACATTTTCCGGTACTTATCTAGATAAGGTGCAGCAAAGCGCACCGGGAAAAATACCATAAAAAACTTTTTAACAAAAAAAAAAAACCGACGTCAAAATCACTACAAAGCAAAAAATAATTTTAAATAACTTTTCCCATTCATTTCTTGATCAAATTTTAAAAGTTACTTATGTATGTGTATTATAATATTGGGAATCTTATCATTTTCATTTTTTCTATTTTGTTTTATTATCATCAATATATTAATTGCTTTATGAACATAAAAGCTTTGAAGTCGGCGCTTATCTTACTAAGTTGAAATCTTTTTATTTTAATTTTTTCTAATTTGTTTTATTATCATAAAAATATTACTAACTTTATGAATATAAAAGCTTTTTAACGATTTTTTTTCTTTCAGTTGGCAATTGTTAAGTACGCTGGATGTAGCCAATGTGTTCCATGCATTATTTGTGCAGCTGTTACACACTATGTCATATTCAATATGAGCTTAACAAGCTCACCCAAACCAGTATAATGAGAATGTTTATGTGTACAAAGCTTTTAAAATTTCTACAGTGTCACCAAGGCAGCATAGAATCAAATAAAAAAGTTTAAAATAGTGCAAAGATGATGGTAAATGATCATGATTGTGTGTCAAAAACTAGCGCCGACTCCAAAGCTTTTATGTTCATAAAGCAATTAATGATAATAAAACAAAATAGAAAAAATGAAAATGATAAGATTTCCAATATTATAATACATATAAATAACTTTTAAAATTTGATCAAGAAATTAATGGGAAAAGTTATTTAAAACTATTTTTTACTTTGTAGTGATTTTGACGTCGGTTTTTTTTTTTTTTTTTTGTTAAAAAGTTTTTATTTCTTCCTTTTTAGAGAATATGAAAAATTTTATGTAATAGTATTCTTGAGTAAAATTTCAAAAATTACCCTTTGTTCTTAAGAAATTTGTTTGATTAATTCCTGAAAGTTTGGTGGGTATCCATTTCTGTCTCTTTACAATTTTTATTAAAGTGCCACGCCCTTTATCTAATCCCGCCCACTTTATTAACCGTACTTTATAATGATTCCACCTAGCCCTGTGCCAAATTTCAGTTCCCAAGTATTAATATTAACCGATATATAATAACTTCCTTAAATTGCCACACCCTATATACAATCACGCCCACTTTTGTAATGATTCTACCTACCCACCTACCTGAATACCCAATATTAGTACCCTAGTGTCAATGTTAACTGAGATATAGTATTTTAATAATATTGCCACTCCCCTTTGTCAAATAACACCCACTTTATTGACTGTAGTTTGTAATAACTATGCCTACCCATGTGCTAAATTTCAGCACTCTAGTGTCAATAAGATTCGATATATAGTGTGTTTCTAAAATGACCACACCCCTTTGTCAAAAAGCACCCACTTTATTGACCGTAATTTGTAATATTTGGGGCTATTCGGCGAAATCTGTTATTCTGTTACGCATTTTCTGTTATCAATCGTAACAGATGCCGATCATAAAAGATCTGTTAAAATTGGTATTCAGTATATCGAACTTTTATGGCAACCTTTTTTCAATCTTCGAAAATAAAAATCTATTACAATTCTGTTAACTTTTGTTATGAAACAGCTGATTGTTGTAAAGAAATTTATTCAGTCAACAAAATGCAGAGCGAAAAAGTAAGTTAAGGGTTGTTTTATGCAAAAGCTAATTATAAATTAAACAATTATTTTCTTCAGAATATTTTAGTCGTCTTTAAATTCGTTGCTGGTACTCTGACATTCATAAGCAAATCGAAAAAAACGCAAGTTAACAAAATGCAGCCAATTCATGTTGTTAGCGACGCTGCCGGCAAAATTGCTTCTCATCTTGCATTTGCTCGATATTCCTCATATGGTTGGTGTACTCGAGGGTGTCGTTATGGAATAGCCAATTGTGCACTACCTCTAGTACGTCAAGTTGTACCAACAACTGATCTAGCTGTGGGCTTCAAGGATGTTGCCGCTGCCTTCATGGTTGGTTCAATGCCATGTAAGAGGGTATGAAAAGCAAGGATTTGCTCTCGGCGAACGTGAAAATTTATAAGATGCAGGGCCAGGCGGTGGATCTATACATGCGCGCAAGGATGTTAAGGTGCACAGATTGCTGTAAAAAAATCATTTTTCGACTAAATTCCCTGATGCTAGAAATGAGACAGTGTGTATAAAATCAGTCTGGGATGTCGACTTACTGCAGGGAAAATTTGATGAGACCGTGCAAAAGCGTGGCGCTGCTGTGATTTCCGCACGTAAGATGTCTTCTGCCATGTCTACTGCTAAGGCTGCTTGCAATCATATGCACGATTGGTTTCACGGCACTCTTGCTGCTCAGTACGTCTTACGTGTTATTTCGGATGACAGCTATGAAACGCCCAAGGATTCCAACGCATTCCCTGTTGTGATCTCAAACATGCAATCAAATTTTTTAAGGTTTGCAGATCAACACAATGGGTGTTGGCTTAAGCATTTGTATTTGGTATTTTATACTTAAATTTTATAAATGTTTATTCAGTGTTATGAATACTATACATGCCAGTTTAAGAATAAAATGTTTTTATAGAACTTAAATATTTAAAAGCAGTAAGAAATGATCTTCGACTGCGCTAACAAACCAAAGTATATTCAAAGTCTTAAGCAGACAATAAAATGTTTATTTGTAAAAACATTTTCGTCATAGTTTTTATAGAAAATACTCGCTTTTGTTTTGGTTTTTATTCGATGGTTGAATTTCATACTCGAAGTACATGCATGTTAAATATTAAAGTTCATATGCAAAATTGCAAGTTGAGTGCATATTAATAAAGATATAAAAAATCATATTAATAAAGATAAAATCTAAAATATTGAATTTCGTCATCACAGACTTGGGATGTTCCACGATTGGTCATGAGCAGTCGAGCATTCACCTTATCCAATCAAAATAGCTAAGGATGCGCACGCCAGGAAGCTCGAGTTCTTCTAAAAAACAGTAAATTGAACAGAAACATATAGTACATATATTTATACTTAACAATAAGTTTACTTACATTTTTCGCCTTTTATCGGAATTTCTTATTGAAATTCTCAAATAAATATCCATTTCAGATATAAAATGTCACTTTAATAGAATTTGTTATGATAAAAGACTCAAAAATCTGTCTGTTATTCTGTTATGGTTTTTAACAGATTTCATAACAGATTTTGTCGCGCTGAATACCAATTATAGAATTTGGAATAGATTTTTTGACAGTTCGAAAATCTGTTATGATTTATAACAGATTTCATAACAGATTTTGTCATGCAGAATATGAATTTAGAACGCATAACAGACTTTTTGACAGCTGAAAAATTTGTATGGGAAATCATAACAGAATAACAGAATTTTTTTCATAAAAGATTGCGCAGAATAGGCCCAATTGCTGCCTATTCCAGTATTTTAACTGTAAATTTCAGTACAATAGTGTCAATATTAACTGAAATACAGTGTTTTTCTAATATTGACACGCCCCTTTGTCGAATATTGCCCACTTTTTTAAAAGAGGACCTCCGCGTTCATGATATCTATCTGTTGACAAAAAATTACGGAAATCGGGCAAGTGCTTTAGAAGTTATCGATGTACATACATTTAAAACAAAAAAAACAAAAAAAAAAAAAAAAAACCAACGAACTTGAGAACTTCCTCCTTTTTGAAGTCGGTTAAAAATAGGAACATAAGTACCGCATGACCATCAGGCGATTAGCCTTAGATAGAGTTTCGCCTAAACGAAATGATCATTCGGTGATAGATTATTGGAAAGAAAAGAAGTCATAAAGGCCATAAAAAAAGAAGAAAAATCAAAAAGTTAAGTGTCAAGTTTTTTTAAAGTGAGGTGAAGTAGTAAGGACATTAACTTAAACACAGAACACAAAACTGAGGAAAATTTTTAACTATTCAAAGGAAGGAAAAAGGAAATTCGAGCGAGTTTTGTTTTTGGATAAGCCAAAGGAATCCTTAAGCTAATAATGAAGCAAATAAATATTAAACTGGAAAGGAAAACAGGTAACTAATTATTTCTTTTTTTTAAGGATCAGTTGGCTATAGTTAAATTGTTTCTTTAGAACAGCAGATCCTGATTTTTTTTTTGGCGGCTTAGCTGTTATATACATGGTCGTGTTACCCATTCTACAACACCAGCAACGGTCGTGTCTCAAAGCCCTTTGAGCTATATAATCAATTCGAGAGTTTGGCGCAGTATGAACGGATTCGCCCAGTAGTCCTACAGCTGCGGTTCTATCCCTGGGCGCGGCGAGTACCACATTTTCTATGTTAAATTTTTCCTATATGTATTATTTTCAATCGCAAAGCCACCACATAAGACCTTTTTTTTAAATTGGGTTGTACGATTTCGTTGTACTGTTTGCTGGAAATCGATATAACATTAATGAAAAGATACGGTATATTTTGAAAGTGTTGATGATAGTATTATTATTTTATTAATTATTTTGGAGATTTAAAGTAAAGAGGGGTATTCATTCAGAGGGGAAATAAATAAATAAATCTGAGTCATAATAGTTGTAAGCCCAGGAGAAACAACCGGATATGGCACTTTGGGGAAAGGGGATTCAAGTAGATTCTATAAAGTTAATTGTAATACTATTACTAAAATAAATAAATGAAATAAAATTGTTTTCAATAAATGAAATGGAGCATCAAGTACATTGTTCTTGTTTAACTAAAAAGGAGCTGTTACCTAAGTGGAAATTCGCGATAGTTTTTACATTAAGGGCGGATCTCAGAATATCGCGTGGCGCCCAGAATTAATTTAAATCAACATCTTTTTGGCTCATGACCCATCACCATTGAGTCAGCCGACCCTGAGTTCTCGCTTACATAATTCTTGCTGCGACACCAGAAAAACGTAACAAGATACAAAAAAATCCAATGAACTTTTCAAATATGTTTTCTCGGTCCGCTCTACTGTTCATTGTTTGTGAATTTTTCGAATAAAAAAAACTATTTCATACAATACGAGTAGTTTTATTTATGTTCAATAAGCTGCTTTGATCCCGAACTCCAATAATTTATTATGTTTTATTTTTTTCAAAAAAAGTCCAACGTTTTAACGTATAAACATTTTTTTTTTAAATTAGCCCTTTCGGCATATTTGCCGAAACCCCGCTTTTTAACAGTACATTTTTAATAATAGATTGAAATGTCATGAAAAAGATTGAAAAATCATAAATACGAAAATTAACTTTTATAACATGTTTTTCAAGGTTATTCCGAGTGAACTCATGTGCGCGACCACGCGGCCACGCGACTTCAAAAAAGAGCAAATTAAAAAATTATATTTTTAAATATTTCCAAGAATTTTCTAAAACTAAAGGTAATTAAATATAATACTACGAATGTAAGAGATATTATTTACGTTTTTAGTTAGAAAAAATATGTGATATTTATAGCGCTAGACGTTTTTAAAATTTTTTTGAATATTTCTAAAAATTTTTGTAGTATCTATTAGGAAAGCAATACGGTTTTCAAACTTCATATTTAGCTTATTTTAGTCAAAAACTAACCCTGAACGAAGTTTGGAACGTTTGACATTGCCAGGGCTAATTTGGCACTGAAAGGGTTAAGCTTTACATCAATGGCAGCTTGTTGGAGACAAACAGTAATTTTGCTATCTGTGATGTCGTTTTTGTTTATAAAGGGTGATTTTTTTGAGGTTATGATTTTCATGCATTAGTATTTGACAGATCACGTGGGATTTCAGACATGGTGTCAAAGAGAAAGATGCCCAGTATGCTTTGACATTTCATCATGAATAGACTTACTAACGAGCAACGCTTGCAAATCATTGAATTTTATTACCAAAATCAGTGTTCGGTTCGAAATGTGTTTTATCGACAAATTTTGTTCAGCGATGAGGCTCATTTCTGGTTGAATGGCTACGTAAATAAGCAAAATTGCCGCATTTGGAGTGAAGAGCAACCAGAAGCCGTTCAAGAACTGGCCATGCATCCCGAAAAATGCACTGTTTGGTGTGGTTTGTACGCTGGTGGAATCATTGGACCGTATTTTTTCAAAGATGCTGTTGGACGCAACGTTACGGTGAATGGTGATCGCTATCGTTCGATGCTAACAAACTTTTTGTTGCCAAAAATGGAAGAACTGAACTTGGTTGACATGTGGTTTCAACAAGATGGCGCTACATGCCACACATCTCGCGATTCTATGGCCATTTTGAGGGAAAACTTCGGAGAACAATTAATCTCAAGAAATGGACCGGTAAGTTGGCCACCAAGATCATGCGATTTGACGCCTTTAGACTATTTTTTGTGGGGCTACGTCAAGTCTAAAGTCTACAGAAATAAGCCAGCAACTATTCCAGCTTTGGAAGACAACATTTCCGAAGAAATTCGGGCTATTCCGGCCGAAATGCTCGAAAAAGTTGCCCAAAATTGGACTTTCCGAATGGACCACCTAAGACGCAGCCGCGGTCAACATTTAAATGAAATTATCTTCAAAAAGTAAATGTCATGGACCAATCTAACGTTTCAAATAAAGAACCGATGAGATTTTGCAAATTTTATGCGTTTTTTTTTAAAAAAAAGTTATCAGGCACTTAAAAAATCACTCTTTAGTATAAAGGTTACTTAACCGAATTTGGGCAAAATTTTATTTCCAAATCTGCTTTAATGTGGCTTCACCGGAATAGCTTACGCAAACATTCAATCTAACATCGATACCAACATCGACAACGTGCACCAACTTAATACCAAAAGTGTACATCAAGAGCACACAAACATAACCTCAAAGTGCTGATGCATGGATTACTTATTGCACTTTAAAGTGGCATAAAAGCAGTGTTAGTGAAATTTAAGGAATTAAAAAAAAAAAAACGGCTAATCGCAGGATCAATGCAGTAAAACTATCCTCATACATATGTGTTTGAGGACTTAATAGATTTTTGTGGCGTTGCGAGATTCATTTCTAAAGTGCACCTGGAGTGTTTCGAATATTTGTGCATGCGCTTGGATGCTGACAAATTTGGAAAAGTAAACGCAATGCACTAATAGGTAAATTTTATTATGGTACATAATAAATTTAACCTATATATAGCGAAATTAAAATTTAGCGCTAAGTGCTTAGAAAAGAGTAAAATTGGTGTCAATGTCAACTATGTTTATTTAAGAGATTGACTATAGATAAAAAGCTTAATTTTGTGTCGTGGTCGTGGCATTCTTGGGATATGCTTTTAGGAGCCCATACTTGCTTCTAGATTTTATTCGAATTGTATCTTTTTGCGAAGAAACGATGTCGAAATGTAATGTTTTTTTTAACTTTAACTGACCATTTTTTTTTTTATATAAAAAATATTCTCGTGATGTAACTAATTGTTTCAAAACAAAGAGTTTAGAAATTTAAGTACTCACTGGCCAAGTTCTGATCAAAACTTTATTTCAGTAAATCCTGTACATTATATAGCGGAGAATTCAATTTGCCTTCCATCAAAATTATTTATTTACTAGTAGTTTGCAGTAAATTTAATGTTTCCTTTTATAACATACTAGCGATTCCCGGCGTTGCTACACCCGCAAGTATATTGAAAAATAATAAGTAAATTCAAAACTTTTATTAGACCCACGCTCAGGGTCTACTGCCGGTTATAGTTTCTCAGTAGCAGAACATCACTCGCATGTTCCATTATCAGTTTCAATGTTTTGTGACTTATACTTCCATAGCTATTCTGTATTAAAAATCGGGCAACATCCCCTTTTCAAATGCACGTGCCAGTTTTCCAGGAGAAATACTTTGGCAATTAGTAACTTCATACTGAGTTTCATTGCTATGCGACGTTTAGTTCCAAAACTATTCGATACCAAAAATTTGGCTTGTAGGGTCGGATCTACACCCCCTTTTCCAATGCCTGTCCCAGTTATCTTATAGAAGGACATCAGCAAGTGGTAACTCCATTCTGAGTTATAATGTTCTGTTACTTTTACTTCCATAGCTATTCTAAATGAAAAATTTTGGATTGTGATATGGATATAAGATGATTGGCTATAACTTATGATTGGTAAGAGATACTAAGATAATTTTTTCTAATAAATTATTCTTTTAGATTGCATATTTATTCAAATTAGTGGCGTCCGTGGCGTAGTTGGTTAAAGTGCGTGGCCGCTATGTCAACGAACTTTGGAGACCCAGGTTCGAACCCCAGCAGCGACAGAAAATTATTTGAATTAAAATAATTTTTCTGTACGGCCGCCACCTCTCTGCTGACAATGGCAAACCTCAGAGAGTAATCAAAAATGCCATGTAAAGCTTCTTGAGAACGAGAACTTTCCGTTCATCGCCGTTCGGAGTCGGCGTTAAGCATGTAGGTCCGGTTCTCGGTCAATTGTGTACAAACTTAATAACACGCACAACACAATTTATCATAAGAAGCTAGGTCAAAGTCCTTTCAAGGGCTGAAATGGCCAGTTATTTATTTTTTTTTATTTATTCAAAAAAATAAAACCACAATATTGGAAAAAATTTCACTGTTCTACATATGTTTTTTTTTAACCCTTCGTTGCATGGCATTGCAGATATGCTATGTTGAGCTCGCGTGCATCTGGGAACTCTCCTATTTCAAATTTTACAGTTATAATTGCTTTAGTTATCTCTTCTCATGACTATTCTTTTCATTTTTGGCGCAGTTTTCCGTCAGTTGTTTACTGCGTGTGCACAAAAGTTAAAAAAACCAACTAGTGTTTTGAGTAAGTGAAGAAATTGTGTTAATTTCTTTAAATATAATAAAATCCTGTGAAAGCTAACCAAAATGTAAGTATTATTTGAAAAGTTTACTGCATTTTATTTGTAAATAACTAATATTTATCAATTACAAAATATTTAATTAACTTTATAAGCGCATTATTGCATATGTGATAATTCATGCGTTTACGCTGATATGAACTGAAATTGCTTATGTGTTGTTATATTGCATATATGCAATTACATGCATTTAATCATATTTTTTTCTTGTCAGGGCACTAAATGATAACGAAATTGCACAAATAATTGAAGGTTGGGAAGAGAGCGAAGACGAGTTTTCTAATGATGAGGTTGATGATAATATTGAATTCAACATACGTCGACGAGAATATAATATAATAAATCAATTGTAGTGAAACTCACTGATAAAAATAGTAAAATAAAACTAATGAAGGTTAAGTCAAATCTGAAAAAGGTGGATGATATGAAAACCACGTATATTAATGAGTATTTGAGTAATGAAACTATGCATCTGGTCAACCATGCTAAGTCTCTAAGAGCAGTCGGTTTTAAATTTGTTTTTGTAAGAGGTAGGTGAGAAAGAGTGAAAACTCTTCTCCAATAATAATTAAACTTTTAAACGATGTTGACAAATTGTTGTTAGAGTCCGCTGGTACCTCGACGGGTCGCTTAAGAACGTCACTCTCTGTGTCTGCTGCTTTGGATATTGAGGAAGACCAGAGAATACGGAGATAATGAAGAATAATGCTGAAGAAGAATGCTGCCAGTTTAATATTTTGTTGATATAAATATAATTTAATTCAATAAGTATGAATAATAATAAATATTTTAAAAGCTTAAAACACTTCGAAAATTATATACAGAATATACCATATAATTTTGTGAATATTGGTTGCCTTAACATAAGAAGCGTTTCTTCAATAGCTAAATTTAACAAGTTTAGAATTTATCTTAGTGAACTTCCTATGCTACCTGATATTATAGCCGTTCAAGAAACTTGGTTTTCTAGCGAAAACTCAGCAATTTATAACATTCCTGGTTTTAATAGCATACATTGTTGTAGAGAAGATAGCTACGGTGGAACTTCAATCTACATAAGCAGCAAGTTGAAGTTCACGATAAATGAAAACTTCAATGAAAATTTCGTAAACCTAATGTCAGTAACTATAAACAGTATAAAAATTGGCGGAAAGTCATTAGTAATTAATTCATTTTATAGATCACAGAAGTGTAGTGTTGTAAATTTTTTAAAAATTATTGAAAATAAGCTTTCTACGACCGCGCAAAGTCCATCTATTTATCTGGGCGATTCTAATATCGACCTTGCAAAAAAAAGTTATTGTTCAGAAAGTCTTGTTAATCTGTTTAAAACATTTAGCATAACAAACTGTCATGTTCTAGTTACAAGACCAGAAAGTAGTGCGTCTATAGATAACATATTTAGTAATCTTCCTGACCAAATTTCAGTAGATTCTGTTGAGTGTCCTTTATCAGATCACAATTTTTTATGTTGCAAATTCAAATTCGAGTACAGACAAGACAAATATTTGGAACACATTTGCTTAAATATGAACTATTCTTTGCTTAGGAGAAATCTTGAGGGAAGCTTACGCAGTTGTGTTTCGAATGATCCGTCTTTGTTAACTACGGAAATCATCCAAAGCATTGAGAACGCATCTGTAAATAGCACAGTTAAGTTCTGTAAGAAAAAACTAATTAAACATGAAATGACACCATGGGTAAATAAAAACTTGCAAGCACTTATAAAATTTAAATCGAAACTTCTAAAACATAAAAAAAGATATCCTATGGACAAAGGTAATCTTGAGAGTATAAAACGTATTGGCCGTATAATAAAATCCGCAATGAAAAACGCAATGAATAACTATTATTCTTCAAACCTTAAAGCAATGCACTTAGATCCAAAACAAACCTGGAGTTTTATTAATGACATTCTTGGCAGAAGTAGAAAGGAACCTCTGCAGGTTATTTGTGATTCTGGTGAATCAATTAACAATGAGCAGGAAAAAACTATGTGCTTTAATAGGTACTTTTTGGAATCTGTAATTCAACTTCGGAATAATGTTGACCAACAAGACGGTGACAATTTTAATCTGCTGAGAACGTTACCACAGTCACAAAATCGTTTTGTTTTGCATAAAGTAAGTGTGTCTGACATAGAAACAGTTATATCAGAACTTGATTTGAAGAAAAGCGCAGGTTTCGACAACATTACACCTAAGATGTTATATGAATGCAAGGAACTAGTTTCACCATTGCTAACAAAAATTTTTAATAGCATGATAGATTATTCAAAATATCCTGAAATTCTAAAAATCCACAAAGTTATTCTAATTCCTAGAATAAGTCGTGCACATAAAATTCAAGACTTTAGGCCTGTTGCTCTTTTACCAATAGTAAGTAGACAAGATTTTTGAAAAGTTAATATGTGAACAGTTTGTAAGATATTTAGATACGGAGAATTTGATATGTTCTCATCAGTTTGGTTTTAGGAAAGGGTATTCTGGAGTAGCTGGAATGTTCTATGATTTCAGCAAAGCTTTTGATTTAGTAGGCCATCAAATCTTATTGCAAAAGCTTGAGTTTGAGAAATTGAAATTATTTAGAAGTTTCATCTCAAATAGGAAGCAATACGTGCAAGTTGGTAAATCTAAAAGTAATTTAGTTTCTGTAAGTTGTGGAGTTCCTCAGGGTAGTGTACTAGGACCGCTGCTGTTTAAAATCTATATCGACGATATCAAAAACTTGAACCTAAAATTTCAAAATTTAAATGTTTGCGGATGATATTTGTTTATTTTATCCACATAAATACTCTTCAGTTCTTAAATCGAGTATGATGCGGTTTTACTTGGGGAGTTTGCACGATTAAATAAACTGGTTCTTAATTCAAATAAAACTACTTTCATCAGATTCAAGCCACGAAGGTCAAGTGAAGTATTAAGTGTATTTGTTGAGGGGAATGAAATTATGGAAACAGATACAGTTAAATACTTAGGAATGCAATTCAGCAGTAACCTTTCGTGGAATAATCATATTGATAGGGTAAAATCTAAAATATCTGCAGCAATTGGAGTACTGTTTAAATTTAAAAATAAATTAACCACAGATGTTAAACTTTTAATTTACCAATCACTTATTCACAGCCATTTGTCATATATTCCCATTCTCTACACTTATAAACAAAGTCACAAATTAAGCTCTCTACAATCAGTTCAAAATCGAGCGTTAAAGATTGTATTTAATCTATCAGTTAGATATTCCACTTTAAGTTTATACAAGGAATACTCTCGAACAGTTCTACCAATATTTGGATTATATAAAAAACAACTTCTAGTGTATGTTTACAAGACCCTTCACAACTTGGGGTATCACGTCTTAGACTTTCATACAAATCAAGCCAATTTTAATACTTGAAATAGTACGAACCTTAGAACTGCTAGATGCCGGCTTGAAATCTCAAAGCAACGAATAGAGTATGCTGGACCTTATGAATTTAATAAACTGCCAAATTCTATCAAAACCATTGAACGGATTTCAGTCTTTAAAACAAGCTTAAAAAGATTTTTACTTGAAAATATAGATTCGCTTCTTCCGTTAAGAAATACCAGTATATTTTTGTAAATTCATTTATGTATATGTATATTTTTTTTTGTTTTTTTTTATTTTTTTATTGAAATTATACTTAAGTAATTAGTTATAGATTATTTTTTTTCTGTTTATTATCGAATTGATGATGCTTTTTATTATGAAAAAAACTTATAATTAAAATGATAAATTTCTAATCTGTAAAGTTGCCAGGTAAGCCACTACAAAGCCTTTTTGGCGCTGAGGCATTTTGTAATTGAAAATTTATTAAATACAAAATTGAACTTAAGAATGTTTATATATTATTAATTTTAAACTAGTAATTATTATAATTATCATTGTGTAATACTGCAAAATTTGTGAATAAACATATAACCACAAAAAAAAAAAAAAAAAAAAAAAAATATATGGAAATGGAAGCAAATCCAGAGAAAGAGATAAATCGAAAAGAATAGACAAATGCAGTACAAGGAGTTAAATTAGATGAGAGTGATAATACGGCTGATATACGGTATTTTAACAAAAAATATGAAACAGTTATTTGGAAGCGAAAAGAATATGAAATGGATTTAAACATTGAATTTAAAGGTTGTGAAAATCTTCCAGTACCTATTTGTGAATTTAAATGGACCTTGCAGTTATTTCACATATTTTTTTTCGGACGAGCTTATGAAGTCTATTGTTCAACAGTCTAATTTATATGTTTGCCAGAAGAATCCAGAAAATCGAGATCATATTAATGTATTGGAGTTGCAAAAATTTTTGGGTATATGCATTCTGATGTCGGTGATTCAAATTCCAAACAATCATCGATATTGGGCACCCATTGTAGGAAATAAGCTTATTCAAGAAACCATGTCTTTAAATCAATTTGAAAAAATTAAGTCTATGCTACATTTCAATAACAATGATGAAATGAAACCAAAAAATAACCCAAATAACTATCGGCTTTTCAAAATACGTCCTGTTGTTAAACACTTGACTGAAAAATTTTTATCAGTCCCATTTGAAAGCTGCCTTTCTATCGATGAGCAATTATGTTCTACCAAATGTAAATCATATATGAAGCAGTATCTTCCAATGAAACCACACAAATGGGGATTTAAATTGTATGTGCTAGCAGGAGTATCTGGTTTCAACTAAAACTTTGAAATATAAACGGGTCAAGAGAACAATGCAATGACAATGAAGAAAGTGATTTGGAATCTAGCGCCAACATTGTCATAAGGCTATTGCGACACATTCTGTTTAACCCATTAAGTCCGGGAAGTGCACAATTTTAATATGATGTTTGAGACTTATTTTCTGCTATAAAAAATTGGAATAAAAAATTCCAAACATACCTATTCTACTATTTTTGGGGTCGCTCTTTCGATTGGTGCAGTCGGATTTGCATAATAATGACTTTTGGAACCAATATGGCGCATTTTAATTAAAAAAATAACGAAATTTTTTGCGTTTTTCTTTTTTGTGAATCTTTTTCGCATAAATAAAGTTACTGAATCGGTGCCAAACTAAAACCAAAAGTGCACAAAATATCTAAAGTATAACTATGAATATTTTTTTTTTGGTTTGAATCAACCTAACCTCTTCAATATATCAATACGTAAAAAATTAACGTTATTTGGTAAATTATGAGTATTATTAATAAAATTTACATCTCTAATAATATAATTGTCTCAAAAATATATAAAGAAGGGGTTTTTGAGATCGCTGATCACGAATTTGAGGTAAGATTTTTGTTTTTGTCACGAAGTTGTAGCAAAAAAAATTATGCCTTGTTATACTTTGGATATTTTGTGCACTTTTGGTTTTGGTTTGGCAACGATTCAGTAACTTTATTGATGCGAATAAGATTAAAAAAAAAATTACCGCAAAAAATTTCGATACATTCTTAGTTAAAACGCGCCATATTGGTTTTTAAAGTAATTTTTATGCGAATCTGACTGCACCAATCGAAAGAGCGACCCCAAAAATAGTAGAATAGGCATGTTTGGAATTTTTTATTCCAGTTTTCTATGGCAGAAAGTACGTCTCAAACATCATATTAAAATTGTGCTCTTCCCGGACTTAATGGGTTAAGAAGAGGTATAGGATGTTTGAATTAGCTGTGCAAAGTATGCTCTCCTTCAAATGAGCTGGCGGCGATGCCAGTAAAGGCTCCTGGAATAGCGATTTTGCATGAACTTGCTATTTTGTGGCTAGTGTATCAATATAAAATATATTTGTACGTTTTTCGCTTCGCTCAACTGCTTTAATAATACAATAGTATGAAATTGAAAATTTGAGAAAAAATTGATCACATAGTTTTAGGCATTAAATAGAAAGCTGGCTTTCTTCGCAGAAGATTGTTTTGGCTTTCTTATTTAAATACAACATTTTTAAGAAAAAGTAAGACCTTATTGCACATCTACAGAGCAAGACCTTTCTATTGATACCCTCTTTATAATAATCGCATTTACGGTATGGATTTGATGGTCATCACAAAAAAAGCGCTTGTGTAATAATAATATAAAATAGATATTGGATATCCTAGGATGAAAGCGCTTCTTTACAAACAAATAGTTAAAAAGCTCTTTAAAAAAAAACAAAAATAGAGCTAGAAAATTTTAAAGATGCGGGGATTGAACTCGGACCACTGGCATTGCTATCAAATGTCTTACCGTTCTGCTATTACCACGTTGTTTTGGATGCGAACAAAATGTGTATAAAAATCTGAAAAGCACATCCTCAAAGCATATCAAAACTACACATAAAAAGCGCTGTTTCTAGGAACGCTTTTTATTTTGCCGCTGGGCATCTACAGCAAAAGTAGTTTGATTAATTGGTATATAGAGCAAATTTTTGTATGAAGAGTTTAGCTCATTGGATAGAGCGCCACCTTTGTAGTCTTGAGTTCGCAGGTTCGATCCTCAGCGGAAACAAGCATATTTTTAAGTCTTTTATACAATGTATATCCATCTCATTCTCTCTACTGTAAAACATATCTTTCTTCTTTATCGTGTAACGAAATGAAGTAAATTGACCTTGAAATTTCACTCCTCAATATTCTCGTTCAAATTTCGAAGCGCCGCCTAAGAAGTTTCACTTCAAAAATTAGAAAACGGACACTTTATATTTGAAAACGATTAAATAAAATTATGTTCATAGCTTTAGTGCATTCTATTGCATTTTTTTTCGATGTAAATAAGCTGTACGATTCATTGATGGATGTCAACGTAAAACTCGTTGCCATCTTCACGTTAATGTGATTTTGTGTAACACTTGAAATGGATAAGTAAGTTCATATTTAATTTATAATTTTAAATCAACAGGCTTAAATTCATTGTTTTTTTTTAGATTCGTGGTTAAGAAACCAAGAGTAAAGAAAGTGGAGCAAGAAATTGAAGTGGACAACAAAATTTATGAGATGTAAGTATTTTAGCTTTTTCTGTAATTAGCTCTAATGAGAGAAATTTTTTTGATATTGTACTATTTCTTTGCGGTGAATCTAAGAAAAACTATAGGAAGTTTAGAGTGGAGTGGCTGAAATGTATGTATTTATGTAAAATAAAAACTTTTTGCAAGCATGCAACAAGAGTACTGTCAATATTTTATCACATCTTTATAGACACGCTACGTGTTCTGCACATGTACAAAATGTGGAATCCAGAAAAAGACAAATGTTGATAAATTCATTTTTGGATGCGGAGAAAGAGTAGATGGATAAAATGGTAAAAAACGAAGAATTTACAATGGTCATATTCTTGATATATATGTTACCAGCTAGTGCCACTGCTTCATTACTGTAGCTTCATTAGTGTATTGAAACACACAATGAGACCTGGCTGGACTTCTTTTAACAAAATTCAATAATAAGAAGTTGCAATAATGAAGCAGTCATTACTAGCCGGTAACATTCATAATTATAAAAACAAGAATTGTTCCATTATTTACAGAATTTTAAGTGTCTCTTTTAATATTATTTAAAAAAATTATTGCTTTTTTATCTTGAATAAAATAAAAATATAAACAAATAAAATTTTCGATTAAAAACAAATTCTGCTAAATATCTGCCTCTAATTATTATTGCTAGACTTTAATTTTTTTTTTTTTGCTACATTGCAGCCAGATTTGATACTTTTTTTGCTACGGAGAAAATGTATTGAGTGGTAACACTGCTCACAGTGCAACCTCACTCACAGTCGCAACTAAGCGGAGAGGATGGAGGAACAGACGGACCCGAAAAAACAACAATTACTTACGCTGCGAGGAGCATAGAAAAGCCCCTCGCGTGGTTAGCTAAAACAAATAACTCCAGCAATCCAGCGATGTTGCCTCTGCTGCGGCGGCTGCTCAAAAACTGGTTTCTGTGAATTTTGTTGTTGTTGTTGCTCAGTTCGCTCTTATTTTTTGATAAAGTCACTTTGTATGGGAGGTGGGTGTGGTTTTCACTCGATTTGGTTGAAATTCATAAACAGAGTACATGTCATATCAAAATTCTTATGCAAAATTGCAAGTCCATATATTAATTCTTGTGGAATTCTAAGAGATTTTAGCGTTTTGATTAAGTCACTTTGTATGGGAGGTAGGTGTGGTTTTCATCCGATTAGGCTCATTTTCGAACTCGACCTTTACATTTTAAAGAAAAGCTTAAATATCGAATTTCGTGATGATTGCTTGAAAATTACGGCTGTAATCGTGATCACAGACAGACAAACGGACAGACGGACAGACGGACAGACGGACAGACATGGCTAAATCGACTCGGGTGGTGATGCTGACCAAGAATATATATATACTTTTCTAAACCTGCCACGTCTTCTTAAGGGCGTAACAAACGGAGTGACAAAATTAATATACCCCTTTTACGTTTTTTAAACGTGGGGTATGGTCAACCCCCAATAGTCACAGAATTAAAATTCCATGCAACGTTTTTTCATGGTTGTAGCATGTTTTCTACATTGTGTGATTGCAACCCTGAAATCATTACGATAACAATTTTTTTGTAATTTAGTTGCGAGGCGTAATAACGCATCTATGCTGTCGTAACACAAAAATTACCGCAGCACGTCTCTTGAGTGAGTAATAATTCCATGCAACGATATAACATTTGTGTTACATAAGCTGCTATATTCATGACTTAATGATGTCAGAATTTTTTTTTTTATTTTTGTCGTAAGGCCAAAATCCTTTATATTCTTTTTGAAACATTTATCGTAGCTTATATACTCACCGAGTAAAAATTCAATGCAACGCCGCTACATGAATGTTGCATTGTCGATCTTTGAGCGGCTCTCTCTGTGTCTTTATGATGCCAGGAATTTTTTGTTTTGAGGACTTAGAACAGGCCTTTTGTAGTCATCATACTTTTAATCCTAGCACTTATACTTAGCGAGTAATAATTCAATGTAACAAATTTTCAGTTGCGTTGCTAAAAAAGCTTCCATCGCATCCCGATGACGTTTTGAATTTTTGTTTTGTTTTTATAACAAACTCAAAAAAATAAACTTTACGGTCGTACTATTTTTAAATCATAGCTCTTATACTCAGCGAGTAGCAATTCAATGCAACGCCGATGAATTTTGAAAAAATACATTTTTCAACTTTTTTGGAAACCTGCGTGGTAAAACTTCGTCACTTCGTAACTTCGTCACGTCAAAATAAATTCATATAAAAATTGCTCAAAGGAATTAAAAAAACACATAACTTAAACTTTTTCTTTATAAATTATATTATTTTAGTTTGTCACAAAACAGGATATACACTATATAATGCTATGTCTAAATAAAAAGTTTAGTTTGAGTTTCCAGTGCAAAGTTGAGTTTTGCAATTGAACTCAAAGTATGCTCTTGTATGTTCACAGTACAATTATGCAGGATGAAACTCAACTAAATTCAATTTTTTTTTCTGAGTTTATCAAAACTGATTTTGAGAAATGCCTAAAAGTATGCTAATGTTCAGATGAAAGGTACGTTCAGAGTATTGAACGATTTTGTGCTGAGATGTGTCAAAAACAGTTGTTGCTAAAATTTTGACTATTTTCAATAAATAAACAAACCAGTGAAAAGACCTTGGACAAGGGCAGATGATGAGATCTTCATACATGTATCCGAGGCTGATATTTATTCCAATTTGCGCAGCGCAAGAAGAACTCGCACGTGTACGCAGAGATGGCTGCAGCCTTATGCTCAAGTGTAATTGATGTTACGGTGGTGGAGGTGCAAAAAATATAATAACACATAAGTAAACAAAAAAATGTCATACTAAACTCAATTCTACCGAAGCATTTTTATATGAACAACTTTGGTTGAACTCAAACTAAGCACTTTGCGTAGGCGTAGAATAATATAACAAATAAACAAAAAAATAATTAAAGTAAGCAAAATTCATATTTTCTTATTAAATCTAATATAAAACATTAATTTCTTTAAGATCACTTAAATTTATTCAGCGTAACTAAAAGTTCAAAACTTTCTCAAACGACTCAACTTTTTCTAAAGGTTTCAACTGGCTTTTGCGATATTGTTTTCACTAAACTTTGTGTCGAAAACTCGAAAATATAAGAAAACTTGAACTGCCGTGGAAAGAAGCCAATTAAAAAAAAATAATGCCCTAACTTTTTGTTCAACTCTCGATTTTACTCACCATCTTTTTATCGTGCCGTGGGTTTTATACCTATGAACTCTGATTTTTAAGGAGTAGAAAACAAAAAACAAAAAAAAAAAAAAATTAATTTAATTATATATATTAAAAAAAACAGCGAGTGTTTAAGGTCATTTCAAAGTTAAAATGGAAAAGAAACGAGTACAGAAACTGCTGCTGCAATTTATGAGAAAAGCAAATTCATTACCAGTGACGCACTGTGGAGTATTCGGCCATAAAATGTGGACATTTGGGAAATTTAGAAACATAAAACAAGAACACAGTTCGATAGAGAACAAAATTCTACATCTTATATAGGATGTTTTTTTTAAGGGTTTGTTTTTCGAATAGAGATAAAACTGGCATTTTGTGGTCAAATCTGGCAACTCTAATGTCATTTATGTTCAGTTTGGTTTGCCATTTCATCATGAACAGGTTGACAAAAGAACAACGCTTGCAAATGGGCCGAAAATGAGATTGATCTCGATGCTGATTTTCATCGCAAAATTTTGTTTAGTGATGAGGCTCATTTTGGTTGAATGGCTACGTCAACAAGCAAAATTGCCGCATTTGGAGTGAACAGAATCCACATGAGATCCTTGAGACGCCATTACATCCACAAAAACTGACTGTTTGGTGTGCTCTATGGGCTGGTGGAGTCATTGGGCCATACTTCTTCCGAAATAATGCTGGAGAGGCAGTTACCGTTAATGGAGACCGGTATAGAGCCATTATAACCGACTATTTTGTTCCCGAATTGGATGGCATGAATGTGGATGAGTTGTGGTTCCAACAAGACGGCGCTACATGCCACACAGCGCACGTCACAATCGATTTATTGAAGGAAACATTCGATGAGCGCATAATTTCGCGGAAGGGACCTGTCAATTGGCCACCAAGATCGTGTGATTTGACACCATTGGATTATTTTCTTTGGGGATATGTGAAGTCGCTCGTCTACGTCAACAAACCAGAAACGTTAGGGGACTTGGAGGCCAACATTCGTGGCGTTATTGCCGACATACGGCCCCATATGCTCGAAAAAGTGGTTGAAAATTAGACCTGTAGAATTGGCTTTATTCGAGCCAGCCGCGGCGGCCACATGCCCGAAATCATATTTAAACATTAATGGCATAAAATTATCCTTCCAATTAAGCCAAATTGATGGAGATTAAAACGATTTTCTTGTGTTTTATTTCAATTCGAAAAACAAACCCCTAAAAAAAAACACCCTATAGTTAGTTTTCAAGTTCATGAGCAAACATTTTGGGCTCCTGGACATTAAAAGACAATGTCGTGCATTCTGTCGCTCGCGGGCAAAGACCTTTCTCTGCCGGCACACGTACGCTGCTAGAGCTTCACACGTACGCTGTTAGAGCTTCCCAGCGGGGAAAAAAGCACTCCGAAAGGCCTTTTGGAATGCTTGCAAGTCAGCTGAAAGCGCTGACCCTACGTATGACACACCATTGTAATTTTAACATTACATGTCATTGGATAAAAGCACTCCAATTTAGCTGACTTTGGATTGCTTCGAAAGGCCTCTCTTGGAAAGCTTTGGGTCAGAAATTAGTAGCATACTTTTTAGTTATACTTACCTTAAAAAGAGACCTGCAGAAAGGGAGAAGGAGAGATAGAGATAGAGATAGAGATAGAGATAGAGATAGAGATAGAGATAGAGATAGAGATAGAGATAGAGATAGAGATAGAGATAGAGATAGAGATAGAGATAGAGATAGAGATAGAGATAGAGATAGAGATAGAGATAGAGATAGAGATAGAGATAGAGATAGAGATAGAGATAGAGATAGAGATAGAGATAGAGATAGAGATAGAGATAGAGATAGAGATAGAGATAGAGATAGAGATAGAGATAGAGATAGAGATAGAGATAGAGATAGAGATAGAGATAGAGATAGAGATAGAGATAGAGATAGAGATAGAGATAGAGATAGAGATAGAGATAGAGATAGAGATAGAGATAGAGATAGAGATAGAGATAGAGATAGAGATAGAGATAGAGATAGAGATAGAGATAGAGATAGAGATAGAGATATAGATAGAGATAGAGATAGAGATAGAGATAGAGATAGAGATAGAGATAGAGATAGAGATAGAGATAGAGATAGAGATAGAGATAGAGATAGAGATAGAGAGAAAGACATTTAGAATTTGGAACTATCGGTACTGCTTCAAAAGATCATCCTTGAACAGTTTTGGGTCAGCAGTTCGTTTTTGTTTTCAATACATCAGCAAGAAATTCAATATTTTTCCTGAAATAACAACTACATCAATCCTTTCCATTTTCGAAACAATTCTATTACTATTATTTACTATTAAAAATTAGTTTTTCTGTAATTAAGTAAATAAAAATATAAAATAAGACAAAAATATGTATAATAAAAATATATAAATTTATATTAAGAATTTTTCATTTGAGCTTCATACTCCTGGAAATAACATCAGTAGAAATGACTTTTTAATAAAATTGATAGTTTATTACTGAAAACACTTTTCTTTTACCTAGTTGACCTGCGCACTTGTATCAAACAACCGATATTTTCATGCCACGCTTATTTTTTTTTGGCTTGTTTTTTCTTGTGTCAGTTATGGAGCGCTCTCAATTGAGAGCTTTTTTTTCTTTGATAATTTTTTTCTTTAGTTCGTTTTTTCTTGTGTCCGTTACTGAGTGCTTTGTGTCGCTTGCGCAACAACAAAAATATGTGCTGACGTTTTGCTTCTATAGGGAGCTGCTGACATGCCGGCCCGTTGGGTTTTTACGCACTTTTTTAACATTGGAAAGCTTTTGAATGCTCAAATACACATAAACACCAAGATTGCGGCTGTGTAAGAATACCCACCAATGTTATAAGACCATGTTTAAATATTTGTGGAATGCGATTAAATGCAACTCTTTTGGAGACATAATTTCCCAACTGAATCTAGACTTTATTTGCTGTACAGAAACTCATTTAACTTTTGGTATTCGGGACTCGGAAATTAGTCTAACTTACTATAAAGTCGTGCAAATCGAAGACATTAGTGCTTCGGCAGTAGGAAAAATGTTTTAGTGGTTGGTAGTAAAGTTGAAACTTAATGACATTAAAATAGTTCTGGTGGCAATTTATAGATCGCCAGACAGGCAAAATTCCCCAATAAGTGTTTTCTGTGAATTTATAAGATCAAAATTGGAAGAGTTAGCGTCATTATACACGGACATGATTATCACGGACGATTTTAACATTGATTGGTTTGAAAATTTTACGTACAGAAGAAATATTCAGGAGATAATTGAAGACAATGGCGCCCGTGGCGTAGTTGGTTAAAGTGCGTGGCCTCTATGTCAACGAAAATTATTTGAATTAAACCGCCACCACACTGCAGATAATGGCAAACCTCAGAGAGTAATCGAAATGCCATAGAAATCTTCTTGAGAACAAGAACATTCCGTTCGGAGTCGGCGTTAAACCTGTAGGTCCGGTTCGCGGTCAATTGTGTACAAACTTAATAACACGCACAACACAATTGATCATAAGAAGCTAGGTCAAAGTCCTTTCAAGAGCTAAAATGAATATTTATTTTTTTTTTTAATTGAAGACAATTCATTCAAACAATGTGTATCGGAACCAACAAGAATTACCAATACTTCATTACAAAAGTGTTAAGGCAAAGGTACAAAATGAATATAAAGTTAGTGACCATGAAACGATACAAATAATTTTAGAAGTAAGCTCAATAAAAAAAAGGCATAACAATAGAAAAATTAGAAGTATTAAATATAACGCACAACTGTTTTGCGGGGAATTAGTGAATGGTGGTATGGGCGTCATTAGAAATTGTATCGAACGCAACGAGCTAGCACTACTCTTCAGTGATAATCTTTATAACTGTATAAATAAATTTATTTCGCTAAGGAATGAACGGCAAAGTAGTGATATTAATGAATGCTTTAATCAAAACCTTTGTTACATGTAAAACGTTGAAATAAATCTCTATCGAACGGCGGTAATGACAAATAATACGAATGACTGGTCAAATTATAAAAACTACAGAAACTATTACAGAGATAAATTGAGAAATGCAAAAAATAATTATATAGCACAAAAAATTGATCACGCGCGGCGCCAAAAGGAAATGTAGAATGCAATAAAAAATTTGTGTTAAATGAAGAAAAAAGAAAGACAGAAAAAGTGAATTTTGACTGTACAGTAACATTGAACAAGTTGGTAATCGGAAATAAACTGAATAAGTTTTTTATTGAGAGCCTGGAGAAAATTAATAGCAACATATCTCACATTAGCTACGTAAGCTTTGTGGAGAGTAACGAGTGCATTTTTAAATTTGATTTAATTAACATAGAGGACCTTAAAATCATTATGAAGGGTATGAAACATAAATAATGATGTTAGATGCATTTCACATTATTGGCCCAAGATTTCTACAAATTGTGAACGAGTCACTTAGGAGTGTATTTCCAGATAGTTGGAAGGTTTCGACAGTGATCCCGATAGAAAAAATAAAAAAAAACACTGAACTTCCAGAACAGTTTTGGCCTTTCAACATGCTAACCACTGAAAGTAAAATATTAGAAAACGTGGTACACAAACAGCTAGAGAAATACATAGAAATCAACAATTTAATATAAGAATATCAGTCCGGATTTAGGAGACAACACAGCTGTGAGACAATACTAAACCTAGTGATTACGCAGTGGAAAACGGAGGTATGAATGGGCAAGAGATTTTTAGCGGTGTTCCTGAATCTGCAGAGAGCTTTTGAAACAATTGATAGGGAAATACTAATAAATATGTGGTTTCAAAGTTATCTCACAAATAGAAGACATCGAACTAAAGTAGCAGAATACATGTCAAATCCTTTGCCAACAGGGTTAGGTGTGCCTCAGGGAGCAGTACTTGATACTTTGCTTTTCATAATATATATAGGGTGTTTTTTTTAGGGGTTTTTTTTTCGAATAGAGATAAAACACAAGAAAATCGTTTTAATATCCATCAATTTGGCTTTCTTGGAAGGATTATTTTATGCCATTAATGTTTAAATATGATTTCGGGCATGTGGCCGCCGCGGCTGGCTCGAATAAAGCCAATTCTACAGGTCCAATTTTCAACCACTTTTTCGAGCATATGGGGCCGTATGTCGGCAATAACGCCACGAATGTTGGCCTCCAAGTCCCCTAACGTTTCTGGTTTGTTGGCGTAGACGAGCGACTTCACATATCCCCAAAGCAAATAGTCCAATGGTGTCAAATCACACGATCTTGGTGGCCAATTGACAGGTCGATTCCGCGAAATTATGCGCTCATCGAATGTTTCCTTCAATAAATCGATTGTGACGTGCGCTGTGTGGCATGTAGCGCCGTCTTGTTGGAACCACAACTCATCCACATTCATGCCATCCAATTCGGGAACAATATAGTCAGTGTCATGGCTCTATACCGGTCTCCATTAACGGTAACTGACTCTCCAGCATTATTTCGGAAGAAGTATGGCCCAATGACTCCACCAGCCCATAGAGCACACCAAACAGTCAGTTTTTGTGGATGTAATGGCGTCTCAAGGATCTCATGTGGATTCTCTTCACTCCAAATGCGGCAATTTTGCTTGTTGACATAGCCATTCAACCAAAAATGAGCCTCATCACTGAACAAAATTTTGCGATGAAAATCAGCATCGAGATCAATCTCATTTTCGGCCCATTTGCAAGCGTTGTTCTTTTGTCAACCTGTTCATGATGAAATGGCAAACTAAACTGAACATAAATGACATTAGAGTTGCCAGATTTGACCACAAAATGCCAGTTTTATCTATATTTGAAAAACAAACCCCTAAAAAACACCCTGTATCAACGACTTAGAGAAGGTTCTAAAATTTTCGAAGTTTTGTATGCTTTCGGATGACACCTTGCTGTATGTAGCAGGAAATTCGGTAGAAGAATGTATAGATAAAATAAATGTGGACTTAGAAAATGTAGGAAAATATTTGAAAATCAACAAATTAAAATTGATTACAACCAAAACTAAGGCTATGATCCTTAATGGTGATTCCAGGGAAGAAATTGTTGTGGATGGAGAAATAATAGAAAAAATTAATGTAATCAAGTATCTTGGAGTCATGATAGACAGGAAATTAAGACTAGATGTTCATTTAAATTATATTTGTAATAAAATATCCAAGCAGATAGGATTTTTTTAAGGGGATAAGGCGTAAGGTACCAATAAATAGTGCAATAAGAATATATAATGCAATAAAAACCTATGATCAAAAAATCTCTTAGGTACCTGTCTTACAACTTCGCGGTTGGTGACCGTATTGATCATTTGAGTAGCCAGTTTCCCGCGGACTTCCAATGCAGATATAGAAAATGAATCATTATTGGAAGTAGAAATTTTGCTGTAACCACAGTGCACAGCGGCGGATTTACATACCGGTTGAAAAGACTTTAGCCGCCATCCCCCTTGAAAAATTTTTTGTGTGGGAAAATAAATTGAAAAAAGCGCTAAAAGCCGTTTCAGCCTCCCCCTTGGACTATAAAACTGTTAGCTAAGTCCTTCTTCCCTCTGGTGAATCCTAGATCCGCCACTGATTGTGCAAAGACGCAAGTAGAATTTGGTCTTTGATTTGCGATCGTGTTCGTAGTAATACTGAAATAAAAACACAAAATCAAAAGTGTAATTTTCTTTCTTATGGTGGTACTTTGGCCACTCTACGACTATTGGTCCAGAAGATATTTCAAAAATTAGTTGAAAAATCCCAAACATTTTTTTGTTACAGAGTTTTGTTTTGCATCAAATGAAAGATCCGATTTTATGGAAAATTTAACCTTTTTTGTGATATTTTGAATAGTCGAAAAGAGGTCAAAGTATCACCATTGGAAAGGTTCTTTTTCAATCTTTCATTGGATGTCAAACATTACGCCGTAGCAAATATAGAAGGCCAGATATTATGATAGAATTTTTGGGGTTTTTTAACAATCTTTTTAAATATTTTGGGAATATCTCCTAAACCAATAATCATATAGAGGTCAAAGCATCATCATTGCAAAGGTTATTTTTTAAACTTTCATTGGTTAACTTTCAAAACAGATTAAAAACAACGAGTTCTCATGAAGTAAATCAAAATTCAACCTCTAACTTTTCGTTCGCATATTGTCAACGAGAGAAAATAGTGGTATACATTTTTACCGTTGACGACTATTGGGACATATAGGTCCCATGATTTTTCACACTTTTGCAGGTAAAAAAAAAAATTGTTTTTTGCGACACTTTTGTATAGTAATTTGGAGTCGCTTAACACGAATCCGTTGTGGGATTAACGAATTTTTCGGCGGTTCAGGAGCAGTCGTCAAAGGCTTAATATCAAATATTATTGGCTGTGTGCGAATTCTGGGGCTGGCAACTTTGCATTTTTTCTCAACGACTGTCTTAGGCTCTTATTAATAGTCATAGAAAATAAGAGACCGGAACTTGAAAACGTAACATTTTAAATGGAAAAAACAAAATGTTTCCGATGGGCTTAATTTTTGGTAAAAGAATTCGCTGACCAATGCTTGCACCGGTTAGTAAAATTCAATCAACAGTATTACTGTAAAGAATAAAAATCTGTAGACGGGTTCTATTGATAAGTCCTATCAGTATTACTGTATTAAGATTCCTTATGAGCTTAACAATTGCATTTGTTTTGAGCGTTAAGTGGTGTCACGAAAGACCACTAGCCTACTTCAGTGCTATTAAGGAACTCCGTTGGGAAGTTTATTTGTGCGGCACTTTATCAGAAACGGTTGTGCAAATGCGTTTATCAAAACTTCTAGATAAGATTCTAGATAGTTCAATTACTAACAAATTCATTTTGAATTCATACTTCGTCTGTTGGCGCAAGAATAGAGTTTTCTTGTATGGTATCACTGTTTATGTCGTTTTGTAGATCATCATAAATAAAATCAATCCACAATCCGTGATCTAAGAGGAGCTGATCAAGAATTAATTGTCCGTTACTACCTCTACGTAGTGTGTCACAGCCAACTTGTCGCAAATAACTTGAAAATTCCTTTTCGCCTTTGTCTAATCGCATGTTTTTTTTCAAACTTCATTGTTTTTACGTAACAGCATTAATAGCACTGTAATAGCATTACAGAATTCATGACTTGTAATGCTATTTTCTATTGTTACATCGCGTCCAGAATAAGGGATTTCTGGAACTGTTTCCTTAAAATCACCAGAAAATACAACAACTTTTCACAATCAATTACTGTCAGCGCTACTGCAGGAATCATACTTGATTCATCAATAATGATAAGATGGGCATAATCAAAGTAGATTCCGTGCTCAAAATTGGGCTTAACGCCTGATACAGATGAGGTTCAAGAAGAGGTCTACAAGTTTGAATTGTCTGTGCAAGGTACGTCCTCATCAAGGGCTACTGGAATAGCGATTTTGCAGGAACTTGCTCTTTTGCGGCTGGTGCATAAATATAACATTTATTTGAATGTTTTTCGCTTTGTTCAACTGCTTTAATAATACAAAAGTATGATATTGGAAAATTTCAGAAAAAACTATCACATACTTTTAGGCATCTGATAGAAAAATTAATTCCTTTGCAGAAGATTGTTTTGCTTTT
This sequence comes from Pherbina coryleti, assembly GCA_943735915.1. NCBI lineage: Eukaryota > Metazoa > Arthropoda > Insecta > Diptera > Sciomyzidae > Pherbina > Pherbina coryleti. Next base: position 138,625,206 of record OX030949.1, read on the forward strand.
TTTTTGTTTAAATACACAATACATTAGAAAAATTAAGACCCTATTGCACATCTGCAGACCAAGACCTTTCTATTGATACCTCATTTATAAAAATCGCATTTACGGTATAGATTTGATGGTTATCACAAAAACAGCGCTTGCGTAATAATAATATAAATTTTTTTCTTTTATAATTCTTAAAAAACATATTTTTTAAGAATTATATTGTGAGCTTAATGCCAAATAATTCATGGAGCAACAGGTTGCTACAACAACAAAGTTCTTTGCAGAACTTAAACCAAGCTGACTAGACCATGGTTTCGTCGGACGCTACTCCGACTCATCAGTAGTCTCAGTGGTTCTAGCAGTCCACTAACTTTGACAAGCTACTAGGCGCAAGATCAATAAAACCAAAGAGGAATTATAGAAGCGCTATACTTTGTCAAAGCAATGTTTTTCTACTCTTTTGCTAGTCGCAAAATTTCAAAAAGTTGACTGCATTGATTCTGCAAAGATTTTGTTGTTGCGCTTTTTTGTTTACTTCTTTATCACGTATCAATCTAGGTTCCAACATTTTGTTGGTATTAAACCATAGAAGGCGTGAAGAAGGTTTTTTTTTTTTTTGAAAGCAGATGTTTATTATATGCGCTGACATATAATATTACATCATGTTTTCGTAGGTCGTGCTCGCACCAGTTTACATGAGTTATAAAATTGTGGCATATTTTAATAAGTTTATTTCTTTTATAATTCTTAAAAAACATATTTTTTAAGAATTATATTGTGAGCTTAATGCCAAAAAAATATGTTTTTTAAGAATTATAAAAGAAATAAACTTATTAAAATATGCCACAATTTTATAACTCAATATAGATTTTTATTTCTTTTATAATTCTTAAAAAACATATTTTTTAATAATTATATTGTGAGCTTAATGCCAAAAACGTCATGAAGCAACAGGTTGCTACAACAACAAAGTTCTTTGCAGAACTAAACCAAGCTGACTAGACTAGCAAAAGAGTAGAAAAACATTGCTTTGATAAAGTATAGCGCTTCTATAATTCCGCTTTGGTTTTATTGCTCTTGCGCTTATTAGCTTGTCAAAGTTAGTGGACTGCTAGAACCACTGAGACTACTGATGAGTCGGAGTAGCGTCCGACGAAACAATGGTCTAGTCAGCTTGGTTTAGTTCTGCAAAGAACTTTGTTGTTGTAGCAACCTGTTGCTTCATGACGTTTTTGGCATTAAGCTCACAATATAATTCTTAAAAAATATGTTTTTTAAGAATTATAAAAGAAATAAACTTATTAAAAAATGCCACAATTTTATAACTAATATAGATTTTTATTATTTATATTTATATTAAAATACTAATTTCAAATGTTACTTTGTTTTAATATTTTTTTCATTAAAAAAAAAAAATGGTAAGCTCTTTGAAGAGCTGAATTAAGCTACTAATCAAACATCACCTTCAAATCAATTCAAAAGTTCTTCGTTCTGATATAAAAACTTTGCGCAAATTTGTGCCATTTTTAACGATTTTTTGACATTTTTACCTTTTTTGTATTTCGTTGCATTGTAAAGCTTACTAAATTCAAAAATATCGCTCATTTCAAATAAGGCATTGGGACTTTTGGAGAACATATTTTGCAATTGGAAATACATTTGAGTTCAGAAATATTTGTGGAATATTTATTCAATTTTTTTTTTTGTACAATAGAACTGCTTATGTCCTTACCAAATACATTTATATTAATACTTAATGTGCAAGAGCTTTTCAGAATCTTGAATTTATAAAACATCAGGCATCGGGACATGGAGAATTTCTCTGCGTTTTGGATAAAAATAAATAAATAACTGGCCATTTCAGCCCTTGAAAGGACTTCGACCTAGCTTCCTATGATCAATTTTGTTGTGCGTGTTATTAAGTTTGTACACAATTGACCGAGAACCGGACCTACATGCTTAACTCCCTGGGCTTCCAGGTTCGTTGACATAGCGGCCACGCACTTTAACCAACTACGCCATGGACTGCGTTTCGGATACATTTACAAATAATCGTTTTTCCACGAATTTTATGTATAATCTTTATAGGTCAGTTCAATGAAAAAATATCTCCTATTTATTTCGTATGGCATCGGGACACAAATTATGAGGCATTGGGACATCTCCTTTTTTTATGAATTTTTTCATTAAACCAACACAATAAAAAAAGTTTAAGTGCGGGAAGGTAAACCTACATATTATCATGTATTTTGACTACTGCACACGAATCTGGCATCCATTTTGATCAGTTGGCTTTTGGTTATCTTCAAAATAATTGAATTGCAATTATTTAACGGATTTGTGGTTTCCTTTTTTTTTTTTTGAATGAGCGATATATAAAACTACAAACAAAACATGGAAAACTTAAATAAAAACTTGACATTATGTATATATAGAATAAAATTTTTTTTTCTATTAAAAAAAAAACATCTACATCTATACTCTTTACTATACTTATATAAAAGGCTTAAGATGTATCTTCGATTGAGGTAAACTTAAGAGCTACTTAACCGATTTAAATAATTCTTTCACTTATTCAAAGCATCATTCTTAACTTAGGCTATTCCATAGTTTATTTTTTATTAACTACCTTTAAAAGTTATTAAAATTTAATATTAAATACCATCTAAAAAATTAATCAAAAATTAGTCATGCACGCTGCACTAAGCAGTACAAAAATTTTCCTTTCTTTTTCATTGTGTTGCTGTAAAAAATCTTTTTGATTACATTTTGCCAGGGACCGTAACTGTTATGACTTTTTTCAAAAAAGTCAATAAATAATAGTTATTTTTTGACCGATTTTTTTTGGTCAAAAATAAAAGTTAAAAAATGACTTTTATTTTTCCGGTCAAATATGGGCAATTCCATGGTCGAGCACGCGACATTTGAACGCCATTGAGGAGCCAAAAAATTAAGAAAATTAAAAAAAAAATGTCAGTTTTTTTTAGTTTTCGATAGAATTTTAGTAGCAATATGTTTAGTAAAAAATGTAGATTCGGTAGATTTTATGTTTCCAATATATTAGCAATTAACAGGGGATCTAGCACGCGACAAAAAATGGAACTCGTCTTCGACTGCATATAGAAAAATGCAAAAATCTGCGAAACGCAACAAAAAATTTTAAAACGATTAATTTTAAACTTAAATAGATAAATGTGGTCTTCTTATGATAGCTGTCCAGTTGACATACTTACATTCGTTTTTTTTTATTAATGTTTAGTGAAATGTAGCACGTGACATCTAGCACGCGACATATTTTTACATCGCGTTTGTAATAAGTATAAGTTCAAAAAATTTCAACTCAAAATTTCATTAACAACAAAAAACGTCATGTATGTTGATTTTGAGTCTTATATTAGTAATATTAATAAAAAAAAATTGTGGCGTCCGTGGCGTAGTTGGTTAAAGTGCGTGGCCGCTATGTCAACGAACCTGGAGACCCAGGTTTTAATGAATATGCCGTTTGAGCTACCATTAATTTCAAATGTTCCTTTTATGAGATCGAATGCAGTTCCCGGATGCCAGGAATATTTGGTATATCCTTCCATTTATCTATCAAATTTGACGAAATCTCTTTGATTGTGTCAGCACCAATATACATGATGTGAATACCAGTTATGTGCTCTTGTGCACATTTAAAGAGATAAAATGCATCAGTTTAAAGTGTTGCATAATGCATCATGTAAGTGTTTTACCCATCTGCATTAATATATATGCAAGTTAAAATAAAATAAAATTTCTTTTTTTTTTAAAGTTACACTTACGAAAGCGAACGCGACACACTTTGTAAATCAAAATTAAATTTTTGGTATTATTATTATATGCAGAAACTTTTTTTTTAAGATGAGGCCACCAAGTTTGGTTTGAATTAAAATTATTAGACACTTGCCTAGAACATCACGAAGTACTGATAACAAATGATGATTTAGGTACAAGAACGCGACATTATAATATCAATGAAAGCAAAATAAAAATTTACCGTTAATCGACCTTTGTTTGGTCTCTTTTCAATTTTTTAGTATTTATTTGTCTTTCGTAGAAAAATGTCATAAGGTGAGAGCAACCATAATATAAATGTATAAAGAAAAAATACTAATGAGAAAAAGGCATTAAAAGTAGCTAAGATCAAGAAAAATATTTTTTCAGTTTTCTGACAAATTTTCTCAAAATAACAACTGAGATAAGCTGTAAATGCATTTATTATAAAAATTTATGCATTTTTTAATATAATTTTAGAAAAAAATCATTTGTTTCGTAACATTTTAATATTCGATCCCGGTGGACCATACTGTGGAAATGCCCATATATAAGTTAAAATTTGACTTTTATTTTTTCGGTCAAAAATATAAGTTAAAATTTGACTTTTATTTTTGACCTAAAAAATAAAAGTAAAATTTTAACTGTTATTCTTGACAGTAAAAATAAAGGTCAAATTTTAATTTATATTTTTGACCAAAACAAAATCGGTCAAAATATAACAATTTGAAAAAGTCAAATAAATAAGAAGCTTTGAAGATTATTATTCCTTAGCTAACAAGCATCACACTGCTTTATTCAAATCTCGAAAAGACAAAATTTTCCGCCTGACTTTTTGAATTGAAATTTCGAAAATAACAGTTATTTTCCGTCCCTGATTAATTTCACATCATTAAAACCACCAGCATGGAAGCAATACAAAGTATGCAACATAAAAAATACGAGATCTGAAAAGTAAAATCTATTCCCAAAAATATGCACCAAAAATTGCAAAAAGTATATGCAAATTGATTCGTAACAGTTTAGGTTCGCTTAGTTGTTTTTTAATTAAAAGAAAACGATTAGGTATTTTGACATAATTTTTTTTTCATTTTTTTATAAGACTCGAATACATATTTTTCTAGAACAACGGCAACCTCTATTTCATATTGTTAAGATGCAATGTCACGATAAAGCTGCAATTTATAAAAAGTACGCGTGAGAAATATTTTATGTGGGAGGTGGGCGTGACCGAAAATATTTTTTTCAATTCTGCGTAAAAATATATATCTTTGTACCGAGTTATTTTGAAATCGGGCCAATAAGAAAGAAAATATGACGTTTTAAATTTTGTTATAGTATGGAAGGTGGGCGTGGTTGTCGACGGACTTAAACTTTTTTTTGATTTATGGTTTTATATTTTAAAATCTAACTTCCATGCAAAATTTTATGACTCTACGACTATTATGTCTATTTATTGACATCTTTTGTATGGGATGTAGCTTCGCCAACACTGTGGGATGTAGCTCCGCCAATATAAACAAAATTTTTGATATCGTATAGTTTTGGAACTAAACGTCGTATAACAATGAAACTCAGTATGGAGTTACTAATTGCCAAAGTCTTTCTCCTGGAAAACTGGCACGTACATTGGAAAAGGGAGTGTGGCTCGATTTTCGATACAGAATACCTATGGAAGAAAAATTCACAGAACATTGAAACTCATAATGGAATTGCCACCGTAGAGTGATTTCCTACTACTGGAAAACTGTAACGGACAGTGGACCATATCGTGGTGTCAGACTAAGGAACTAATAAAAGTTTTGAATTTACTTAATATTTTTCAATATACTTGTCGGGTGTAGCAACGCGTTTTTTATTAAAAAAAAAATGTTTTTCTTAATTTTCAGTTGGTAAAATAGTTGTCTTTATTCTATGACAGTTTTTTTAATAAAATTCATTCAGCCATTTAGCTGCAAATTATAATAAAGAAACAAAAAATAGATTTTTGTCCGTATTTTTTTAAATAAAACAGTTTTTAAAATGTTTGTGTTTGTATTAATACTGAAAAAATATTTGTTGGAATGTCTTTTAAATACAGTATTTATTCCAAAATATTTCATTCTGCAACAAGAAATAATCGAAAAAAAAACCACACAAGAAAAAGTCATGTCTGCGGGTGGCTTCAGCGGTTGCGAGGCCCCAGGAAGCAGATATTTGATAGGCCCTTGCGCTTCGTTAACAGAACGCAAGCGACCTTTTCAAATTGTAAATGTGCGGCTATTTTGGGTTGGTAGCGCTCCAAGTGTGTTGTATGTGGGTGCTTACGTGAAGACGGTAGCATTACCGAAGCATAGGATATGTAGATGGGTTTTAATTAATTTGATTTTAATTATAATTAATCATATACAATTTTATGAAAAGGGTGAGAGTCTTGATAGGAGGAATCGTGTCCTTACCCGTCGGCGGTTGATACAAGAAGGAAGTTACAAGTTTGCTTTTCTCTTAAGGAGACCTAACGAGTAGCGGAAGGCTCTGTTTAATATACAATAAGTAAAACAAATAAAATTCAGTGTAATAAATTACGAAAAATAAGATAATCTATGATTAATATGTATTAAAGAAAAATTAACAATTCATTATGATAAGTAATACATTTTATGAATAGTAATATGGTAGTGTTTTTAATATTAGTACAAGTAGTAGTAATAATATTGTGTATTAATGGTAATAAAAGTATTCAATAAACAATATATGTGGTAAGGATAAAAACACACCCGTGTCTTGCGAACACAAATATTCGCCGCACAAGAGAGTGATCTAAAGAGCAGGTTGATTGTTTGCATTAATTTTATTTTTAACGGTGTTTTTCAAAATAAATTTTGTGAATAATCCTACAAAATTCCTTCCAAAAGTTTTCTTATCAGCTATTCACAAGTTATTAATGAAAGCTGTTCCAAGAGAACGTTATTATGTAAATTGAAATTAATGAAATAAGAGAAAACGTTTAAAAAAATGAATATTGTTTAGAATGGAAGCAAAGAGCTATGCGAAGGAAAAACTCAAATATGAATAACCAATAGATCCATCATCACTGAATTAGGCTTAGAAGAAATACAAGGAAAAAGATATCCAATAATCTAAGATACCCTTGGAAAGTTGAATATACAACGCAACTTTTTTATGCATATAGATTAGCGTTTTGATTAAAATTTAACTCTCTGCTGCCAATTTTCTAAAGACGTGATTTTTGGTTCTTCCAAAAAAGTGGCTGGGTTGGGAACCATCTGGCTAATCCCCATAATGGTAGGAAAATACGAAGAAAATACCAATAATATTATAAGTTTAAGATTTGAATTATTTAGACGGCCTCAAGAGGCAAAACAAGTTATAATGACGCCACTTAGGCTTAAAAACCGTAATGAATGGAAGTGTTCAATCATAATTTTCAGCTTCATCCAAATCGGTGTCGCATTGTTTGCATGTAAAATACGTACGCCTTTCCATATTGGCGCACTTCAAGTGATTGGCTGGCCACATGTGTTGCATTCGATGGAGTTTTTGGGTGTTAGTGCTTTAGGCAAAAACCTCAAACAAATGGCTCAAAAATCAATGTCCTCATCAAATGGTTGTTGATGGTAATCAAAACATTAAATAAGTATGCATTGTAGGATAAAACACCCAGTCCTGAGCCCCCTTAAGAGAATTTTTTACTTAGAAAAATGATAACTTTGTTATTTTTAGCATGTTTGGCAGCGTTTTAGTGTTAAAATACGCGTTGATTCAAGAATAATAAATTGATTTAATTTGTTTGAATACCAATTAGACCAATATATTTAAAAATAATGATTTATTAAAAAATGAACCAAATCCCAGTTATGAGCCCCCGATTTCCAATCTTGAGCCACCTTTTTCCCAGTTATGAGCCATTTGGTTTTTACATTAAGAACCTTATTGTTTTAATTATTTTATGAATAAATATTATTCAAAACGTTAACAAAATATAAATAAAAAATAATATTATATATAAATCATAAACCACAAATTCATTTTTGTCTCTATGTGCTCAACTTCAGTTTGATCCAAACCTGAATTTCCAAGGCATTTACTGTAATCGATTGCGTTGGGATTGAAAGGATGCAGGTCGCAGGTACGAAAACCATTAGTTATGGTCTCGTTTTTTATGTAGGTACCAATAATGCTATTTAATAATTTTGCAAAATGATGCTTTGTAAGCTGTTGGTCCATGTTATGCATTCTCCAACATTGCAGTTGCTTTAACCATCCCATTTTAAGAGGTCTGAAAATAGTCACATCATATGGCTGTAAAATTCCTGTTGCATTTGAGTATAAGCAGATCAGAACAATTTGCAAATCTTCTCAGAGCTTGGATAAACTGTAAGTTAAATGCGTTGTATGACCATCTACGTAAAGAATTACAGGAAACAATAAATATTTGATATGCAACCAGTGTTGGATAAAAGACTTATTTTATGTAGTATATAAATGCATCCGAAGTCATTCAGCCCGAATCAGTTTTTGTATACACTATTCCTTCAGGTATTGATTCTTATACATTCTTGGGTATTCTTTTATATGCAAACACAATCATTGGTGGAACTATCAAGGAATCAGCAGAAAATTAAAACAGAGCTGTTATGCTCTCCTTAGCTGCTCCTTTATCTGTTTCATAAATGTTACTTGCTCCTCTAGGAGCTTAAACTGGTCCTGCTTTTGGACATATGACTTTTCATCTTAGTAAGTTTGAATTTGATGAAACCAGCCTCTTAAATCTTTTTCCAAAAGATCTGCACTGGCATTTATTACTGCTTCAGGAACTCGAATAGATATTTTTTGGATGTCGGTTAAGAAATCCGCTATACCATTTGTCGCCAGGAAAATTATTTTTAAACACATTTTCACTTGTGTATGCATCTAAAAATTCTTTAAAAATTCATTGAATGTTAAACCCGGCAAAGGACCAGGCAGATCCTTATTGGAACGGCTATGAATGAATCCGGTTTTGGAGTATTGGGCGAAGAATTTCCTTGAAACTTCGTGAATTGACACGCCGGACTTAATGTCGTTAATTTGTATAAAATAAATTGATAATTTAATAGTGAGAGGAGTCAATCTGACCAACATCCGCCAAAAAATTAGGGCTAATTCATGGAATCGGGATGTAATGCATGCAAGTTCAAGTGCAGAATCTGGCAATTATTCCAAACAAATATCAAGAGTTTCAATTTTCTTATTGTGAATGTTTTTGAATATCTAATGAAAGAATCGGGCTTAACGGGTTAATAAGAATGTTTATAAAAATTTCTGTTTTCCTACTTTGAGCTCCACGGGCTCACATTTGGATATTTTATTTTTCTGTAATGTTCCAATTGTGAGCCCCCATGGCTCATAACTGGAAACATCGAATTAAGTTATCCAGATATAAGCCCCCATTTTTTTGCTTTGACATAGAATATATTTAATGAAATATTTAAGAAATAAACAAAAAATAATATTCAACTTTTGTTATAACCAAAGCTTATTATAGAAATCATAACAAAATGTCCATAACTGAAGGTTTAAAGTATGTTTACTCCTTGTCGATATTGCTTAGCAAATCACTTGACTGAGTAAGAGCACGAGGCAGGTCTTTTTATTTTAAAAAATCACTTTGAACTTAATATTTCATACTCAGCATGATAGCTGAACGAACTGAACGAATTTTGACGAATAATTATAAATTTACTATTTTAACTGGCATCCAGACAATTCTTAGCTATAGACAGTTTTATGAGTAGGGGGCTCAGAAAAGGCTGAGGGCTCAGGACTGGGTGTGTTACCCTACTCACCTTTTTGGAATAAATTCAGTCATTTGGATAGCACTTTAAAAAAGTCAGGGTTGTTTTCAGAAAATTATAAAAAATATCTGAAATTCTCGTATAAAATCTTTCAGCAAGCAAAAAAAAAAAAAAGAAAGATATTAAATACCAAATTTTATCTTTAAAATATTATATGCAATGGGTTGTACCAACAATAGATGAAGGGTTGCAAAAGCATTTTATTTACTAGCTGGTCATTTGCAAAATGTCAAATCTTGACATTTATCAATTATAGACTTACCATGAAATATCATTTCGTATCATGGAATAAAAATTTATAATATAATGCTACAATACAGAGAAAGAAAGAACAGAATTCGTTGAATTTTGTAACGGAAATTACAGTTCAATCGTAGCCACGACGCTCAAAATTCGAAAAAAAAAATTTCCTCTATATCATGTGTATTCCGAGAAGTGCGTGCGCAACATAATAAAAAAAATTCCATGAAACTTGCTCAGTGTAAGATGTGTGTAAGACACAGAAACGACTTCGCCCCGAGCGTTCGACCGAAAATATCGAAGCAGTGAAGAAAAGTTTTGAAAACGACCCAAGCACGTGTTCACTGCAGCGAGTATTGAAGGAAAAGGCTCTGCATGCGTACAGGGTCCAATCGACTCAAGAACTGCATCCCCGACGGTCAAACAGCAGCGCTGTACGTTCCCTGATTAGGTCTTGGAAAACATGAATGGTGATGGTGATTTTTGCAAAACTAAAAAAAAATGTTCTTTCTGACGAAGCTCATTTTCACATTTTCGGCTACTCACGTGGATTCTGGGCCAGAGGCATCATAGGGACGTACTTTTTCGAAAAGGACAACGGAAGACTTGCCGTTGCATTCAGACATCAGAGATTTGCACAAGTCCAATCGTCATTTTGTGCCACTCGAATAACAATCGTCGTCAGCCACAATCGCACACAAAAATTAATGCACGCATACCGCTCGAGTTCGTAAACAACGATTGGTGCTAAGCACAGTTTGTAACGATTGCGAATATATGTATACAAAGTAGGCTTGTGCTTAACAGTTCCGAGGTCGGAACGAACATGGAACGATTGTTTTGTACAGCGGAACTAGTTCGCGGAAACATGTCCGCGGAACTATGTAGTTCCTTTGAGCTGTAGTAGCAATTTTTTATGGTTTTTGTATATGTATTCTCTACACATGAACAGAAGGGCTTTAAGAGAAGGCCGAAGAGGATTAATATGTATGACCGACCCCCATTACTTTTGAAAAAGGAACATTTTTACCTTAGACACCTATTCCCTCCGACCACTCCTTAGGGGGGCTCCCATAGAAAAACACAATAGGGGCATATTAATTTTGTCACTCTGTCTGTAAGCTATAAGTATAGCAAAGTATATATATTCTTGATCAGCATCAGCACCCAAGTCGATTTTGCCATGTCCGTCCATTCGTATGTAACTTATAAGTGCTTAAAAAGAACAAATTGAGTACTATCGAGTTGCAAAACGTGTTCGCGGAACTATCTAGCTGCCCAGTTCCATTTGATTGAATGAAACTCATATGCAGCAGATTTTAACATGTTCGCGGAACTATTTAGCTCCGCAGTTCCATTTGATTGAATGAAACTCATATGCAGCAGATTGTAACATGTTCGCGGAACTATTTAGCTCCGCAGTTCCATTTGATTGAATGAAACTCATGCAACTCATATGCAGCAGATTGTAAGGCCCATATTACACGATGATCGTTTGATCGCGGTCAAAATATTTTTGTTGTTGCTTTCAATGCGAAACTGTCAAAAAACACTGAGAACCAGAGCGGATGAACAATAGTTTCGCATTGAAAGCAACAACAAAAATATTTTGACCGCGATCAAACGATCATCGTGTAATATGGGCCTAACATGTTCGCGGACCTATTTAGTTCCGCAGTTCCATTCGATTGAATGAAAGCTTGTTCAAAACGAAATAAACACAGCATTGCGCGAGTTACGTCCCCACAACTTCTACAACTACAGAAACAACAACAGCTACAACAACAACTACAACAACAACAATTACAACAACAACAACTACAGCTGCACGAGCCACCCAGAAAACCAAAGCGACAGCTGACCCAATTTATTTAAGTTATGAAATATATTTAAACTGTTAATTAAGCAAATTCACTTACACAATATTTTTAAAGAATTATTAATTGCACAATCATCTTGGCCTATTAAAATATTTTTGTACATTAAAATACCAATTAAGCAAAAATACCAACTAAGCAAATTAAACATTTAAATAGCTGTATGCAAGTGACAAAGAATCAATCAATAAAGTGTACTTCAAAGTAAAGCACCTAGTGCAAAAATAAAAAGTGTTGTTTTTTTTAATTAAACGTTCCCACCACGACATAATTGGCGCAGTCTCCGGTCTTATAGTGGAATAGTTAATAAACTAAGTGTTAAGAGGATCATCGACGGTTTATCGACAGGACTCTAGTGTTGAAGGAACATCAACACCAAAATACACTAACCACTATAAGCAACGAACAATAAAAAACAACAGAAGTACACAGGATCGAGAGGACATCGATCAACAAGGAAAAAAGGATCGAGAGAACATCGATCAACAAGGAAAAAAGGATCGAGAGAACATCGATCAACAGAGAAGAAAACATCGAGAGGACATCGACCAACAAGAAAGACTATCTATGATAAGTGAAATACTTTTATTCGGATGTATGTAAGTTAAAGTTTTGTCACTCTTTTAATGCATAAAAAACTAAGATCCTTCCTACCATATCCCAAACGATCAGTTAGCTTAAATACAATCCCTGAAAATTTTGAGTTAGAATTTCCAAGCGTAAGTTTACCTGATTTAAGTAAAATAATGACAAATAACGGACAAGAAATGCCACAAATATCGCAACAAACATCTAGTGATATAATTAATTGTTTACGTATTCCGGACGTTATAAAAGATTTACCTAAATTCGATGGAAACCCGCGATTATTATATGAATTTATTAATAATGTTGAAGAAATTCTCGGATTCATTTCATCTATTGAGGGTTCACCTTATTCATTTTTTCTATTACGTGCAATAAGGAATAAAATTGACGGACAAGCCAATGAAGTTTTGAATATGTACGGCACTCCATTGGAGTGGAAAAGCATAAAAGACAACCTTATTTTACATTACTCGGACAAAAGAACAGAAACCTCACTTATACGAGATCTACATAACTTAAGACAAGACAAAAAGAATGTAGAGGAATTCTACAGTAATATTATTGAAATTCAAGCAACAATACTTAATAATATTTTAATACATGAACCAAACCAAAGTGTAATCAAAGCTAAAACAGATTTATATGGGGAAATGTGTTTAAACGCATTTTTAACAGGTTTACGAGAACCTTTCGGATCGGTTATAAGGGCAATGAGACCCGAATCATTACCAATAGCACTATCTTTCTGCATCAAAGAACAAAACATATTTTATGCCAAATCAACTTTCAATCCTTATTTCAAAACTTTAAAATTCCCACAAAAGCCCACATATACACCACAATCCTTTTATAACAGATCACATCCAAGATTCCAAAACTTTCAACCCCGAAATCCATTTAATAACTACTCTCAGAACCAAAATCCTTACAACCAAAACTCTTACAGTCGAAATTCCACTAACCAAAATTCCACTAACCAGAATTCTTACTCACCTAGAAATTTCATGCAATATCAAACTTCAAATAATTATCCAAATAAAAACTCTACACAATATCAAAACCCTAAAACATTTACACAACATCAAAGCACTAACACATATACTCAACATTCACCACCAGAACCAATGGATACCTCATCCAGTAATACCCGATTTACAAACAGAACAAATAGATCAAACATTACTAACTCCCGTACACACGGACAGCCAAGATATTCAATTGAAGAGATTCATAATTTAAATACCACTGAACCACAAAATAACCCAATGTATCAACAAAACCTTGATCAATACTACAATGATTATATCTTTGACTTAAATCAAAATAATGAACATCAAAAACCAATAGGATATCTTGATATCAATACACATGGTTACACCCTTCCATACATTCACATATCATCTCCGTTTGGACGCCCTTTAAAGTTCCTTATCGATACAGGAGCATCATCTTCATTTATTAACCCAGAATTCACAAGCAGTTCAGAACATATTATTTGTAAACCAATAACAATCTCAACTATATTAAATAAACATCAATTAAATAAGCAAGTATCATTCCCAATGTTTTCTGAATTTAATGAATGTGGCCAATTGCAATTCTTTCTTTTTAAATTTCATAGTTATTTTGATGGCTTACTAGGAATTGATACACTAAAGAAATTAGGTGCTAAAATTGACCTTGAGCATAATATTTTAATAACAAATAATTCAACAATTCCCTTAATATATAAACCAAATTTCACCTCAGGAAAAATCTTAATTCAGCCAAATTCCAAGCAGATAATAAAAGTACCCACTGATATTTGTAATGGTGATATCCATATTCCAAATACTAGAATTGATTCAGATCTTTATATTCCCGAAGGAATTTACCACGCAAAAAATTGGTTTAGTCTAGTTGAAATCATAAACCCAAGCAACGATACTAAAATATTTCTAATTGAACAACCTCTTAAAGTCAGTTTATATAATACTAATGAGTACGTAGAAATAAATAACTTTAATATCATTAATGACAATCAAGAACCTGCAACCGATATAACAAAATTAATACGTTCTTCGCACCTCAATATCGAAGAAAGAAAAGCTCTCTTTGAAATTATTAAGAATTATGATGACATTTTTTTTAAAGAAAACCAATCGCTTAGCTTCTCTAATAAAGTGAAACATCAAATAACAACCACAGACGATTTACCAATTTATACCAAATCTACCGTTATCCTCATATCCACAAGGAAGAAGTTAAATCACAAATCAATAGCATGTTAGATAAAAGAATAATTAGACCAAGCTATTCTCCATGGAGCTCTCCAGTATGGATAGTGCCAAAAAAGAAAGATTCAAGTGGAAAACAAAAATGGAGAATGGTCATAGATTATAGGAAATTAAATGAGAAAACAGTATCGGATCGATATCCGCTACCAAATATCACTGAAATACTGGACAAACTTGGTAAATGCTTGTACTTTACAACACTCGATTTAGCCAGTGGTTTCCACCAAATCGAGATGCATCCGAAAGACATCCAAAAGACAGCATTTACAGTAGAAGGAGGGCATTACGAATACCTTAGAATGCCATTTGGCCTAAAAAAAGCACCTTCCACTTTTCAGCGAGTAATGGATAATGTCTTGAAAGACTTACAGGGAAAAATTTGCCTCGTATTTCTTGACGATATTATTATATTCTCGACATCTTTACAAGAACACATGGAAAACTTAAAAAAAGTATTTGACAAACTTCGCGAATCTAACTTTAAAGTACAACTTGATAAAAGCGAATTTCTTCATAAAGAAATAGCTTTCCTAGGGCATATTGTTTCAACAGACGGTGTTAAACCAAACCCCGATAAAATAGAAGTTATAAGAAATTTTCCCATCCCACGAACACAGAAAGAAATTAAATCTTTCTTAGGACTCTTAGGTTATTATAGAAAATTTATAAAAGACTTTGCACACCTTGTTAAACCCTTCACAGAATGTCTTAAAAAAGGAAGAAAAATTGAATTAAACGAAAGATACACTAAAACATTTGAGACTTGCAAAAACATTTTATCCAATGATCCTATTTCACAATACCCAGACTTTACAAAACCATTTATTTTAACAACATATGCTAGTAATATTGCCATCGGCGCTATTTTATCTCAAGGAAATATCGGAAGTGACAAACCAATATCTTATGCCAGTCGCACGTTGACTGACACTGAAATAAATTATTCAACTATAGAGAAAGAGTTGTTAGCAATAGTATGGGCAACAAAGTATTTCCGTCCATATCTCTTCGGACATAAATTCAAAATATATACAGATCACAGACCTCTAACATGGCTAATGAGCCTAAAGGAGCCAAATTCAAAACTTGTTAGGTGGCGCCTCAAGCTCGAAGAATTTGATTACGAGATAATTTACAAAAAATTAACGCAAAACACTAATGCAGATGCATTAAGCCGTGTTAAGATAAGCAATCCTATTAGAGAAATTAGAGAAATAAATATTAATGACACTTCGCACTCAAACCAAAGTACATCAGGAAGTACAGTACACTCAGCAGAAGAAAACTTAGACGATGGTATCCCAATTTCCAAGAGACCATTAAACGAATTTAATCTTCAACTCATTATTCTTAAATCAAACCAAAAACCAACCATGACTATAGAAGTACCCTTTAAGAATAAACAAAGACGAACAATACATGTAACAGAACTAAATGAAACCATTATGATTGATATATTTAAAAAATTCTTACCTCCAAATAAAATGACAGCTATTTTTACAGACGACGATATCTTCAAAGTAGTACAATCAACCTACAGTAGATACTTTTCAAATAATAAACTTTTTAGACTAATAAGATGTAAAGAGATCTTAAAAGATATTTTACAAAACGACGAACAGGACAAATTAATTAATGATTACCATACGAATAATAACCATAGAGGTATCAATGAAACATTACTTCATTTAAAAAGAAGCGTATATTTCCCATACATGAAAACAAAAATTACTCAAACTATTAATAATTGCGAAAAATGTCAAACCCTCAAATACGATAGGCAACCGCAAAAACTAAAACTCGAAATACCAGAAACTCCCTTAAAACCCTTAGATATAATACATATAGATCTTTACACAATTAATAGCAAAAATATCCTAACGTTGATAGACAAATTCTCAAAATTTGCTGCAGCTTATACCCTTACTGCAAGAACTAGTATTGAAGTCTTAAAATCTATTAAATATTACATAAGCTTAGATGGAGTCCCCAATAAATTAATTTGCGACCAAGGCGCAGAATTTTCAAGTAATATCTTTAAAGATTTTTGCAAACAATACAGTATTGAACTCCATATGACTTCCTTTCAACAAACTTCTAGTAACTCCCCAGTAGAAAGACTTCATTCCACTTTTACAGAAATCTATAGAATTATACATACAAAACGTCACGAAAATAACTTAGACTTGGATCATGAAGAAATATTAAATGAAACATTGATAACCTATAATAACGCAATACATTCAGCAACAAAATTCACTCCGTATGAAGTATTTTATGGAAGAACTTATAAATTTAACAAAGAAACTATTTTTAATAATGAACACGATTATCTTAAGAAATTAAACGAATATCAAATGAAATTATACCCTGTAATAAAGGAACAAATAGAAAATACAATTAAGAAAAGAATAAACAAACTAAATGAAAATAGGAATAAACCAGAAGATTTGAATATTGACGACAATATTTTTAGAAAAGAATGTAGAAGAAACAAAATGACGCCTAGATTAACAAAGCATAGAATAAAAGAAAATAATAAAATTACAGTTATTACTTCAAATAATAAAAAATTACACAAATCTAGAATAAAAAAGAAAAGAAAATTGACATAATTTTTTTTGTATTATTAGCGTAACATCTGTAAATTTACAACGACTGGAGATACAAGACCTCTCAAAAACAAATGGAATACTCCAACTAAAATTAGGAAACGCAAGGACTATTACAACTTATACCAACTTAGTGCACATAATAGATCTAGACTTATATGAAAACAACATTATTAATATGAAAAAGTCTTTATCAAATTTCAAAAATCGTAAATACTTAATTGATTCAATTACTATTACAAGACTTAAACTAAAAGAACTTGAAAACAAGCTATATACATTACTACCTAGAAATAGACAAAGAAGAGGTATCATAAATGGTCTTGGAACAGCAATTAAATATATCACTGGAAATTAAATCAGATGAACATATTTACGAGTTACTTGGATTACAAGCTTATCATAATGACTCAAAAATAATATTTAACGTCCAAATACCAACATTTTCCCAATTTAATTACTCCTTTATCCACATAATCCCACTGCCAATAAACAGTAGCAAAATAATTGAAATACCACCATATATTATGTTTAATAAAAAGAGTATTCAATATTTTAACGAAACATGTCCTAAAATAGAAGATATTTATTACTGTCATGAGTCTAATCATCAGGAAGAAACTGAGCAGTCACCATGCATAGGCCCTTTATTAACCAACAAACCGGCATACTGTACAACAAAGGAAATTGACAACATCGAAGAGCTTTCACAACCAGAACCCAACTACATTCTTCTGAAAAACTTACCACCAATGCCTATCAAGACGACATGTAATAGTAATAATCACACAATAAATGGAACCATTCTACTACACTACCAAAATTGTGAAGTCACTATAAACAACATTGTGTATAAGGACGATAGCAACGTATTTTGGGACGAAATACATATCTTGCCGACATCATATAACGACATTTTTTCAAATTTTACTATTGAAACTTTAAGTCTCCAAAAACTTAAACAATACCACTTCAAAAACAACAATGAAATTACCAATCTCAGAACAAATACACAATCACAAGCTAACCTCACTATATTTTCATTAGTAGCTCTTCTGATTCTTTTCATCATCGGACTAGTATATGTATCCAAAAAAAAAAAAGCCAAAATTACGTACAAAATAGAACCTGTCAGCGTTACGACCCCAGCGGATTCCTTGTGGTCTTCACTCTTCACTAAGGGGGGAGGAGTTACGTCCCCACAACTTCTACAACTACAGAAACAACAACAGCTACAACAACAACTACAACAACAACAATTACAACAACAACAACTACAGCTGCACGAGCCACCCAGAAAACCAAAGCGACAGCTGACCCAATTTATTTAAGTTATGAAATATATTTAAACTGTTAATTAAGCAAATTCACTTACACAATATTTTTAAAGAATTATTAATTGCACAATCATCTTGGCCTATTAAAATATTTTTGTACATTAAAATACCAATTAAGCAAAAATACCAACTAAGCAAATTAAACATTTAAATAGCTGTATGCAAGTGACAAAGAATCAATCAATAAAGTGTACTTCAAAGTAAAGCACCTAGTGCAAAAATAAAAAGTGTTGTTTTTTTTAATTAAACGTTCCCACCACGACATAATTCGCGCAACAAGAACGTCGAAATGTCATCTTACCATTTCACACATCAGTTGTTTCGTTCGTTCGCAAACATATCTTTGCACATACATATAGTCGATCACAAATTCGTGCAAGCCATAATTTGTGTGAAACAGAAGTCGGTTCATATTGATTTATAGAAAAAAATTCATTGCAACCGGAACTGTTTGAACATGCTTAAAATGAATGGAAGGAACGATTGGAACTATGTCCGACTGTGAACATAGTTCCAGGAACTATACAGGTTCGGAACTACCCATCTCTAATACAAAGGCTGCATCCAGACAATGCAGACATTCGGATGCTTCGCTTAACAATCGAGTGTCTGTTTTTGTTTTTTTTTTTTTGACGAGACGAAGTTACGTTTTACCGCGCAGGTTTCCAAAAAAGTTGAAAAATACATTTTTTTAAAAAAACCCATCGGCGCACAGTGCGCTTTTTTCGATTTTAGGATGACATTTCGACTTTTTTCAAAAACTTTAAAGGCTAGAGGAATGAAATTTTGCACCAATGCTTATTGTGTTAAAATACACTTCTTGACAATTTTAGGCCAACTGCAACGCCTACCTCCCATACCAACTGACTTTTTTCAATATCAAAAATCCCACTAATTTTGCTCATATGCGAACTTAAAAAATAAAATAAATTTTTTTATCATACAAAATAAACACCATGCCAAAAATAATTAAGATCGGACAACTTTTAGATTTTCCTCCCACACAACAAGACAGCAAGGCACTATTTTGATGATATTTCACATTTTCGATAATTTATTTGTGTGAATGCATGCATGATAAGAAAAAAGATTAAAAAAGGTTTTAATATTGTGTTATTTTCTGTTTATTCTGAGTCAGAACTATCACTCAGACATGGGGATTTTAAAAGACCTAGAACATTTCGACGGTGCTTACGAAAAAAATCTTCCGACAGAAAATTGCGGCGAAGAAAATCACTTTTATCAAAATGCGGCGAAAAAAAAATCACTTTTATCAAAATGCGGCAAAAAAAAATCACTTTTATATAAAAATCATTTTATAGAGTACTGTAAGGAATTATAAAGATGAAATAAAAAAAAAATAAATAACTGGCCATTTCAGCCCTTGAAAGGACTTTGACCTAGCTTCTTATGATCAATTGTGTTGTGCGTGTTATTAAGTTTGTACACAATTGACAGAGAAATGGACCTACATGCTTAACGCCGACTCCGAACGGCGATGAACGCAATGTTCTTATTCTCAAGAAGCTTTACATGGCATTTTGATTACTCTCTGAGGTTTGCCATTGTCTGCAGAGAGGTGGCGGCCGTACAGAAAAATTATTTTAATTCAAATAATTTTCTGTCGGTGCTGGGGTTCGAACCTGGGTTTCCAAAGTTCTTTGACATAGCGGCCACGCACTTTAACCAACTACGCCACGGACGCCACTGAAATAAATAAAGATGAAATAATAATAATAATAATGAAATAATAAATAGAAATAATTATTTGAAAATATAATTTTTTTCAGAAAAACTGTTCCCACTCCTTAAAAAATGCAGCGTTGTTAACATCACACTCTGAAAAGGTATTTTCTTCGCCGCATTTCATAAAAAGAGATTTTCTTCGCCGAATTTAAAAAAAAACGGATTTTCTTCGCCGCATTTTTTGATATGGATTTTTTCGCCGCATTTTGTAAAAACAGATTTTTGTCGCCGCAGTTTAAAAGGATTTTCTTGATCGCGTTTAAAGAAGAGATAGTCTTCGTAGGAACCGTCGATTTGGAGTTATATTTGATTTTTTATATTTAGGTGGTTACCTTAAAGAATTCATAATTGGATCGGATGTAAAAAGCAACCTGTGAATAAGGTCAACATTTGCTACTGTTCTTGATGTATTTTTTGCATAAAATTCTCTGAAGCGTCTATTGCCTTTATTTTTGGCTTCTTGAGCCTCTTCGGAGAGCTGACCAGTAGGCAATATACACGAAGATAGTATTCTTTCACCATGGCAGAAAACCTACAAATTATAAATAAAATCACTATAAAAGTAACGAAATCTATCGTAAAATTTTTCAATGCACAAACTTACGAACAATATAATTAAATTTTTCGCCAAATTAATTGCTTCACAACTTCTTTAATCATATTTCACACAACAAGCTTCAAACTATTTTTTATTTTTAATCACTAAAACTACACGCAAGGAAATTTTTCGTTAACCACAACTAAAAATTTCACCAACTATACTTCGGTTGCGAGCTGTATTTGCCGCAAACGAATATTTAGTTGTCACAACTTAAAAATATATCTTATATATACATACCGCAAGCTATTTCGGTCATTATTATCTATTATATTAATAATTTTTATCATTATGTCCGTCCGTCTTCTTATGGATTGCACCTCCGTTGCTATCTCCGTCCGCGTATTAAGCAAACTACCAATTTCCTTATATAGTTACAATTTGTCCAAAAAGTAACTCTAAACTATAAGCGTTATGTTTTATACAACGAAGGGGAAAATAAACAAAATTTTCAGTTGGGAAAAACGAAGCTTTCAATTGCTGCAATTTTAAAATTACTCGCGTTTATGACAAACGAAATTAATTTCCTGCAACTATATAACGCGTTTCTTGCAACTGAACTGTTATTATGACAACTGTTGAAACGTTTGCAAATAACGATTTCAAGCACGACAAACGAAGTTCGTTTGCGGCAAACTGGCGATAAACGTTTTTTTCTTTGCGTGTACTGTTGCAACGAAAAAGGATTTCCCAATCTTTTTCTTCAAAATGCTTATCAAATTACAGAATTTTTAAAAGAGTGCCTAAAACAAATCCGAGCAATAATACTACGACAATTTCGTTTTCTTAAGTTAATTAAATTAAAGGTAATTTAAAAAAAAATATATAATTATTAAACAAAGTAACACTGCATTATGAATGAATGCATGAATACTTTGTTTTTGCAGTAAAGTTTGACACGAAAACAATGTTTAATAATAGAATGCTTCTGAAAATGTAAACATCTAAAATAAAATCATACGATCGAAATTTCAAGTCAAAAAAACACTTTTTGTGCAATTTAATGCGGTTTTACCATTTTGATATGGTCACTTTGTGTGGGAGGTAAGCGTGGTTTTCATCCGAAAAGCCTGACTTACGTCCTTTATTTTTTGACCTCGACCTTTATTTTTTTGATAAAAGCTTATATTTCGAATTTCATTAAGATCGTTTAAATATAAGAGCTATAATCGCCTTAACCCTTTCAGTGCCAAATTAGACCTGGCAATGCCAAACATTCCAAACTCCGTTCAGGGTCAGCCTTTGACTAAAATAAGCTGAGTATGACGTTTTAAAGCCGTATTGCTTTTCTAAAAGATACTACAAACATTTTTAGAAATATTCAAAAAAATTTTAAAAACTTCTAGCTTTATAAATATCACATATTTTTTCTAACTAAAAATGTAAATAAGATTTCTTACATCCGTAGTATTATATTTAATTACCTTTAGCTTTAGAAAAGTCTCGGAAATATTAAAAAATATAATTTTTTAATTTGCTCTTTTTTGAACTCGCGTGGCCGCGTGGTCGCGCTCATGATGGACAGACAGACAATTGGACAGACGGAAACATGACAATACGCTGGGGAAAACAAAAATATATCTTACTAATTTTAAGTAGCTTTGTTAATTAACACAAACACGACATCTTTCATAAACATCTTTTAGTTCAATAACAGAAGTTGTCTTGAAAATTAGTGCGTTTTGAGGAATACTTATATTTTAAGCGTTTTTTTAAATGAAGTGTTTTTTCTTTGCAACTTTGCGCAGCCAATTTTTTAAGAAACATAAGGCAGAAATACTATATTTTATGAAAATATAATTACTCGATTGTAATTAGGTTGAACTTTTTAGATTTATTCCACTAAATTTTAGTAAAATTAAAAGTATTTAATAAATTTAGAGACATACTTCCACGTTTTTTCTAATTTTTTTTTTTTAATATTTTTGGTCTGTTTATTATAAATTCAATGGTAATCAAGTCTGTAAAAATCAAAAAAAAAAACCAAATTTAAATATATGCTTTTTCTTCTAAGTAATAAATGTTTCAAATTGATTTACTTTTTTAGCATGCAATGCGCTACCTTTTGTTCGAAAAAATTTTCACCTTTCAAAAATTCCACAAAAATATCGGAAGAGAGAATCAATTTCATAATAGCTGCGTTCGATTCACCAGTGCTCAACTCAACTACGAAAAAAATGGCTACTCACTTAGCTGTTACAGACCATATAAAGTCTGCCAATAAATTAGTTTTGTTTTTGTACTCACATCATATTTTGACAGAATGTATTACATTTACCTTATTCCGTACACAAACCAACTAAAAAATAAGAACTTGGCAACGCAACTTTACTCAACTCAACTGATAATTGACTTACTCTAAACTCAACTAGCTGTCGATTTTGTTGTTGTTTTCCCATACAAATTTTGAAATAAGCGACATTAGTTGAGTATAGGCTGGCGAATCGAACGCAGCTATTAGCTGCAGCTATTATTGTATGTGAAAACAACAACAAAGTCTACAGCTAGTTGAGTATAGAGTAGGTCAATTATAAGTTAAGTTGAGTAAAGTTGCGTTGCCACGTTCTTATTTTTTAGTTGGTTTGTGTACGGAATAAGTAAAATGTAACAGATTCTGTCAACATGTGATGGGCGTACAAAAACAAAATTATTTTCCTTTGAGGGGGGAGATACCTCAAAGTTTCGGAAAAATTTCAAATGTTTTTTTCGAATTTTTCCTTAAAACAAGTTTTAAGTCATTTATATTGGTTTGAAATTGTATAGTGACCCAAAGACATAGCGTGACGTGAATAGGGTTAAAAAAAAAAAAATGATAAACTGCTTGTAGTGACCATATTCGCACAAATCCTTTGCGTGGCTACAGCATTATTGAAATCTTCGAAGTTTTTACTGCACTTTCAGAATTTTTAATTTGTTCTGTATGCAAGCACAAAATAAGTTTTGGTGAGTCAGGATCGAGAGGCCTGGGTTTAAAAATGTCAGCTAACTTTGCTGCTGGAATATTTAGTGAAGGCTACACCTCCATTCTGAAGCTTTTGAACGAACTGGGTATAATTATTGGTACCTATTGCAAAGTGTAGTGAAGCAGAACCGAAAGAGTCTCTCCAAGACAAAAGCAGCTCGTACAGCTCGGATGTACCTTCCGGAAGGATATACCTACAAGTTGAAAGATATCGTGTGAATAAATAATTTTTTAGGAGGTAAAACAGTTGAAAAAATACTTGAATCTCGACCTTCGATTAAACAGCCGATATAAATTTTAATTTTTAACTTTTTTTATTATAAATATTACAGGTTTTTCCTTCCCTTCAAAATATCAGTACTCGAAGAAAAAAGCCTCTTTTGTTACATATAAGTGGGAAAATTTTGACAGCTACAGGAGATAGTCTGCAGACCCACCATTTACTAAAAATATAGGAAAATAAAAAAATTATCCAATTATGTCAACTTGAAAAAAAAATTATTAAACCAAACTAATTTCATCCTGTCTAGGGGTATCTCCCCCTTAAGCAGTTTCTTCGTTCGACTTCTTGTGGTATGTCAAAACAAAAGTGTTGCCAAATATGTTGCCGTTATTTTTGTAATTGAGTTGAGCACTGGCGAAACAAACGCAGCTAATATCATTTCCATAATATTTCATCAATTATCTGTCGAAAAAAAAACAAATATAAAAATAAAAAAAAAATAAAAAAACTTTTGTCATCCTAAAATCGAAAAAACGCACTGTGCGGCGTTGCATTGAATTGTTACTCGCTGAGTACAAGAGCTATGATTAAAAAAATAGTACGACCGTGAAGGTAAACTCTTTGACGTCATTACAAAAAAAAAAACAACATTTCAAAATGTTATCGGGACGCGGTGGGAGCTGCTTAAGCAACGCAACTGAAAACTTCTTATATGGAATTATTACTCGCTGAGTAATAAATTAGTGTTAGAATTTAAAATATGACACACCAATAACGGCTTGTTAAGCCCTTTACGTTATAGGGACACAGAGAGAGCCGCTCAAGGACCGACAATGCAACATTCATGCAGCGGCGTTGCATTAAATTTTAACTCGGTGAGTATATAAGCTACGTGAATGTTTAAAAAGGAAAATGAAGGATCTATACTTTACGATAAAAATATAAAAAAAAATTTGACGTCACCAGGTCGTGAATATAGCAGCTTATGTTACAGAAATGTAATATCATTGCATTTAATTATTACTCACTCAGGACCATGAAAAAACATTGCATGGAATTTTAACTCCGTGACTTCTGGCGTAACGGTAAATTTTATGGAACGAAAATGAAGGTGAGGTCTTCGGGCACATGATAAAAATAAAAAAAAAATGCACGGCGTCATTGGGTCTCTCCGGGAACCGTCTAATGTGCATATGCGTCACACTACTTTTGCTGGATTAACTGCATGCAGCTAAGACAAAGTTAATGAACCACGGAAAAGCACAACCAATCAAGAAGCAAATAAAATAAAAAAACAACAACAATAACAACAACAACAACAACAAGAAATACCGTCACGTCAAAATCTACACTAATGGAAAAAAATATTAAATTTATCCAAACCTTTTTTAATTTATCCAAAAACCGAGTCATTTTTGCACCAATAACGAATTTACTTAAATCGACTACGTAAATATTTTAAATTTATTTAAATACTTTTGAAACCCTCAAACAGCTGACTGTTAACTTATTCCTATTCCGGCGGACTGGTTTACAGTTGTAAACCCATATATAATCCTCATTCGCAGCCTGCGCAGAACGATATGCGCAACACACGTTCATTCCATCGCAACGCGACAACAGCTGAACGCTTACCGAAGCTAACCCTTATTCGCGGCGTTGCCAGATTTGTTTACAATAACATTAAAATTAACTTAAAAAAAAATTAAAAAAAAAAACAAAAAAAAAATTGAATTCTGAAATATTAAAAAACTGTTATTGGCACTACAAGTCATTTCAAAAACTATAAGCCTGTTTCAAAAACTGTAATTTACATTTAAAAATGTGAATATGACAACGCTGGTTCTTTATACCGCAAGGAGACGCTGCACGCCTAGCGTTATTCGCAACGAGCATACTATCTACCGCAAAGCAAGAACTGCAACAATTGGAGCTCTGGTCGAAACATCACAATAGATCATTTTCTTACTGAATTGGATTTGACTCATCAGTTGGTGGACAAAAAGTTGAGTGTCGTCGGCACAATGCGCAAGAACAAACGCAAGAACAAACGCTCCTCAGGAAATGCATTGCGCACGTGACAGAAAAGGCGAATCTGTGATTGTCTTTCACCAAGACGTCACATTGGTTTCTAACTGCCTAATGCCAAAAAAAAATTGTCTATGTTTTGTCCTCGATGCATTCCAATAACGCCATTGATGTAAAAACTGGTAAACCAGGAATAGTTATGGAATATAACCGTACGAAAGCTGGCGTTGACACCATGGACCAAATGCTTGGCAATTATATGTGCAAGCGGAAAACGCGTCGGTAGCCATTAGCTATGTTTTTCAACATGGTGGATTTGTCGCCATTATCTGCATACGTGTTGTATTCTGAAACGCATGGGACCAATAATTCTCGTCGCAGCTTCCTTATGGTCAATCGTTGGCCTCATGTTCGTAATGCGATGCTGGGCACCACGAATCTTCGATGGGATTAGCCACCGCAACAATTGCAAGTGAATGTAGGAACAGTAGGATTCAAAGGAAAGTGTGTATTTTGCACAAAAGAGAAAAGATAACGCGTTAGCCGAAAATGATGCACTCTTTGCGCTAAGAAGGTGTGTGATACACACTGTCACGATTACAAAGTGCTCGGAATGCAAATAAATTTTTAGAACTTTCCTCTTTTTTAAAATAATTTATAATAAATCTAATATAATATTCTTATTTATTTGAATTTCAAATAAAATTTGAATTACAAAAAAAAAAAAAACAAAATATTAGTTTTTGCTATTTTATACGTATCTCCATACATTATACATATATGTTTACAAATGTAAACCAGTCAGCCGTTTAGCAGTTAGTCTTGCAAAACAGGTAATATGAGGTACAAAGAAACCTTTTTTACACGTCTATCTTATTTTATTCGATTTAGAAATGAATTTGTAGTTCTCTTATGAAGTTTCAAGAAATTTGAACAATTTAAATATAAAAATAAAATGCTTTTAAGTCGGAAAGTTTGTAAAGTTTGTAAGAAAGAAATTTGTAAACTGTGAGCTGTTTAAGGGTTAATTAAATAAAATATTAAAATATTTAAACAGAATTAATAAAACATTATTAAAATTATGCATGAATATATTTAAATATCTTTCAAATATTTACTATTTGAAAATAAAACTATCGCATTTAAAGAAAATTTATACAAAAATATTGAAATTGAAAAATAATTTATTTGAATATTTCCCACGAGCTGCGTCCATATCAAACGCCATGTAGTGGTATATTTTATTTCCTTTTTGTGAAAATATGATTTGTGAGTGCGGTGGTGAGTGCAATGCATGATGAAATCATGTAGAGTGGAGTGACATTCTTGAGAAAAAACCAGTTGTTACTCCACTTTAC
The DNA here is from genome assembly GCA_943735915.1 of Pherbina coryleti. Classification (NCBI taxonomy): domain Eukaryota; kingdom Metazoa; phylum Arthropoda; class Insecta; order Diptera; family Sciomyzidae; genus Pherbina; species Pherbina coryleti. The sequence goes on from OX030949.1 coordinate 138,652,668, forward strand.
ATGAATTCATCATGCATTGCACTCACTACGGCACTCACAAATCATATTTGCCAAATATCCATGCTATATTACCCTTGCAACATTAACGAAATGAGAACTATAAGAAACCTGCAACTGCAAGAAATAAACTGCAGGAACAGAGTGCGATGCTGCTGCTGCTTGGCGGCTGCTCGGCATCAGTATGGAATATGTGTGTCAGTGTGTGGCATAAATAAAATTTAAATACGGGAAAAAAACGAGTTGTAAGGAAAATATTTGATTCATCCACGTAAATATTTAAATGAAATATATACTAAGGCGTGGATAATGTTAATATGCGTTATATCCCTTAGTGTACGGGTGTGTCCACGACACAGCCAACTCTTTTTTTTTTTGCAATTGAAGACATGAATTTGGACGACCTCTGGTTCATGCAGGATGGCGCGCCGTGACATACAGCCCATGCCACAATCGTTTTTTGGGCACCTAATTCCCAATTCGTGTTATCAGCCGTCTTGGCGATGTCAATTGGCCGCCTCGGAGCTCCAAATTGACCCCTTTCGACTTTTTTTGTGAGAAACCGTGAAGGACCGATAATATGCCAACAACCCGGAAACGATTTAAGCACTTAAGGCCAATATCATCCAAGTAATCCGTGATCTACAGCCCAAAACCATCAAAAAGGTCTTGGAAAATTGGGGTAACAGAATGCGCTACTGCGGAGCCAGCCAAGGCAGCCACTTGAACGACGTTGTGTTTCATAATACATGAAAAAAATCAATTTTGTTTATATCTAAAAAAACCTGTCTTTGGCCCACCCTGTATAATATAACAATTTACGATGTCATAAAAAAAAATCGGGAAATTAGGCAGTTCAATAAAATTTGTTATAATTCGCAACATAAAAACTTGAACAGATTAAAAAATTAATATTTAATTTATGACGATATAAAATAAAAACAAAAGTAAACCTAGCTAGCCACAGCAGCGCGTGGAAATTAATTTTATGACCAAAGACAAGAATTTTATAACTTTGTGTCGAAGTGTTTCACACAAAATCCAAATATAAATAATATTAAGAATTTTGCCGAATATTGAAGAGGCATTTAAATGCATGCCTAAATTTCGTGAATAAAGAAGTCAAGCGTCTAGCAATAGTTGAAAAAAAGGGGATTTTTACACAACGAATGGCAACACTTGTGTTCAACTGAGTCTCTTTCAACTCGGTTGCATGTTCGGGGTTGAAAGATAGAAAAGCAACAGCAACAGGGCAACACAGAAAGCTGACAACATGCGGCATAACAGTTCAGTTGAACCGTTCTACCGAATCGGTTGTGGTTTCGCAACGTTGTAGTGCTAGTGGATATTCTATTGAATATTCTTGTTAATGTGCTTAACATGTTTTTGGCAAAAAACATGTGATTAAAACTATAAAAAAACAAAAAACCAATAATTAAATAAAAAATAAAAAGAAATTAAAAATTACTTAATGTGAGAAAAAAGAGAAAGTAAACATAAATGTGTGAATAATTTAAGTTTCTGATAAAAAAATACTCAAATAGAAAAAAAGCCTCAAAGCATATTAAAACAAATTTAGAGTGAAAAAACAAAGTTACCGTAGCTAAAGCGGAAACGGAAGTGCTGTGCATTGCTTTGTGTGCGTTAACGTCAGTTAAATAATATGTAAATCAACGTTGTGTGGGTAGTTATATAAAAAAAAAAAAAACAAAATGGATGAAATAAACTCAACCATGAAATACCACTCTAGCTAAACTTTTAGTTTACATTCGCTTATGAGCTTCCGTCGGCCATTATTCCGGTTTGTGTTTGAATTGGTGCGGTTTGTGTTGCTGCTGCAACATTGCTTGTTATTGTTGCATATATTATTGTTGTTGTTTCTGTTGCACAAGTCTTTTGAGTTCCATTGAATTGCCACTCATCAGTAATTAGTCTACATCTCAACTGCTTCGTAGAGTTGCCATTCCTCCAATTTAATTAACAGTTGCACTGATGGGTAAGCTCGCTGCAAACGTGCGTGTTTTTATGTGAGTGCGAGTGTGTGTGTTTGTTTGCGTTGCTTTTGACTTTAGCTAACATTTGCGCTAAATGTTTGACATATTGTATTCTAGACCAGTGCGCTATTAAAACAGTAACAACAAAAACAACCACACAACATTTTGGCTTCGTTGACATTCATGGCCTAACTAGCTTAGTGCGTTGGAGGATTCCATCCTTCATGTTTCAATATGTTGTTTACATATTCATTAAGTGCTTTAAGAGTTTTGACAACGCGTTTAAAAATTTAATGAGCTCGTTAAGTTGGAAAAAGTTGCCTGGATACTTTAAGCTTTTAATATTGTTCAGGGGAATTTATAATTGAAATAAACTTTTATCGGTGTAATTTAAGGAAGTGTTATGTTTTTAAACTGAGAAATAAATAACATAGTAGGTAGAAGCCATAGCTGTTAAATTGCCATTACGATTAGTAATCAATTAGAATATATTTTAAAAAGAATTGTAATGATTATATAATCCTTGAGGGAGAAGTCAATGATTACTAATTGATCACAATTAAAAATAATCAAATAATAACAACAATTACTTGAGATTACAAAAATAAACAAAAAGAATCAAAAGTAATCAAAAAAGTAATCAGACTACTTTTAGGGTTTATTTCTTAATTCTTTTTGATTATTTTAAGAGTTTCAGTCTTAAATACGGAATATTTTGTGAAATTGTACCCATAAATAAACATAAATACAGTAAGTTGCAAAAAGCTAGGCAAAACATAAATTGATTTATATTTTTAACCGACTTCAAAAAGGAGGAGGTTCTCAAGTTCGTTGGTTTGTCCGCTTTTATTTTTTTTTGTTTTTTTTTTAAATGTATGAACATCGATAACTTCTAAAGCAATTGCCCGATTTCCGTAATTTTTTGTCAACAGATAGATACCAAGAACGCGGAGGTCCTTTTTAAAAAAAGTGGGCGATATTCGACGAAGGGGCGTGTCAATATTAGAAAAACAGTGTAATTAAGTTAATATTGACACTAAGGTATTGAAATTTACAGTAAAAAATACTGAGGTAGGCAGTCTTATTACAAATTACGGTCAATAAAGTGGAAGTTATTTGACAAAGGGGTGTGGTCATATTAGAAAAACACTGTATCTCGAATAGTATTGACACTAGGGTACTGAAATTTAGTACAGGGATGGACAAAATTTTTAAAAATTACTGTAAATAAAGTGGGCGTCATCCGACAAAGGGGTGTGGCAATATTAGAAACACACTATATATCGAATAATATTGACACTAGGGTGCTGAAATTTAGTACATGGGTAGGCACAGTTACTACAAATTACGGTCAATGAAGTGGGCGTTATTCAACAAAGGGGTGTGGCAATATTATAAAAATACTATATCTCAGTTAATATTGACACTAGGCTATTAATATTTCGTATGCAGGTAGGTGGGTGGGTGGGTAGGTAGAATCCTTACAAAGTGGGCGGGATTGTACATAGGGTGTGGTACTTTAAGGAAAATACTATATAACGGTTAATATTAATACTTGGGAACTGAAATTTGGCACAGGCTTAGGTAGAATCATTATAAACTACGATAAATAAAGTGGGCGGGATTATAGAAAGGGTGTGGCACTTTAATAAAAATTGTAAAGAGACAAAAATGGAAAATACCCAACAAACTTTCAGGAATTATGAAAACAAATTTTTTAAGAACAAAGTGTCATGTTTGAAATTTTCCTCAAGAATACTATTACATAACATTATTCATATTCTCTATAAAGGAAGAAATAAAAACTTTTTAACAAAAAAAAAAAACAGACTTCAAAATCACTACAAAGTATCAATAATTTTAAATAACTTTTCCCATTAATTTCTTAGTCACATTTTACAAGTTATTTATATGTATTACAATATTGGAAATCTTATCATTTTCATTTTTTATATTTTGTTTTACTATCATCAATATATTAATTGCTTTATGAACATAAAAGCTTTGAAGTCGGCGCTAATCTTTGACACACAATCATGATTTTTTACCATCCCTGCACTATTTTAAACTTTTTTATTGGATTCTATGCTGCCTTGGTGACACTGTAGTAATTTTAAAAGCTTTGTACACATAAACATTCTCATAATAATGGTTTGGGTGAGCTTGTAAAGCTCATATTGAATACGACATAGTGTGTAACAGCTGCGCAAATAATGCATGGAACACATTGGGTACATTCAGCGTACTCAACAATTGCCAACTGAAAGAAAAAAACTCACCTAAGAGCTTTTATATTCATTAAGTTAGCAATATTTTTATGATAATAAAACAAAGTAGAAAAAATTAAAATAAGAAGATTTCGATTTAGTAAGATAAGCGCCGACTTCAAAGCTATTATATACATAAAGCAATTGATATATTGATGATAATAAAACAAAATATTAAAAAATTAAAATGATAAGATTTCCAATATTATAATACATATAAATAACTTTTAAAATTTGACTAAGGAATTAATGGGAAAAGTTATTTAAAATAATTTTTTACTTTGTAGTGATTTTGAAGTCTGTTTTTTTTTTTTTTTGTTAAAAAGTTTTTATTTACTTCAATGATTAATAACAAGAAAGTGGTAATATTTTTTTTTCATTATTTTTTTTTATTTACATTTTTTAATTATAACACAAGCAAAATGAAATCAATTCTCAGAAATTAACAGTTAGAAAATTCAACTTATAAAAAACATGAAATTGCAAGCTGAAGCAAAAAGCAAGGCAAATTTTTAAGTAAGTGAAATTAAAAGGAGTTCATGTGCACCAAAATCAAAAATATTAAGTTTTAATACTTGGTGTGTCCACCTTCAGCCTTTAGTACAGCTTCGAACCTATTTTTCATTGATCCTATAAGATTTTTGAAGTCATACTCAATTGGAATGTTCTCCCACTCTTCTTTGATGTATCGAATCAATTGATTTTTTGATTTGGGGCTCCTTTTGCTCATCTTCTTCTTCAGATGTGCCCACAGGTTCTCAATAGGATTCATGTCCGGGCTTTGAGCAGTGGTGTCAATGATTTCGCTGCAGTTATATAACAACCAGGACATGCACAAATGGGATTTGTGTTTGGGATCATTATCTTGATATATTTTATAAATTAGCTTATTCGGGTTGTTTGGGTCAACAAAATTAAATTTTTGAACACTTCTTTTCAGATTAGTTTTCAAAATGTCCAAGTATAAGTTTTTGTCCATTTTGTCTTCAAAAATTCTTATTTCACCAACACATTTGCTTCAAATACATCCACACCATAACGGAGAGTTTTCCAAATTTTACTGTGGGTATAATATTTTTCTATTATTTATAAATATTTTAATATTTTGGCGCCCGTGGCATAGTTGGTTAAAGTGCGTGGCCGCTATGTCAACGAACTTTGGAGACCCAGGTTCGAACCCCAGCAGCGACAGAAAATTATTTGAATTAAAATAATTTTTCTGTACGGCCGCCACCTCTCTGCAGACAATGGCAAACCACAAAGAGTAATCAAAATGCCATGTAAAGCTTCTTGAGAACGAGAACATTCTGTTCATCGCCGTTCGGAGTCGGCGTTAAGCATGTAGGTCCGGTTCTCGGTCAATTGTGTACAAACTTAATAACACGCACAACACAATTGATCATAAGAAGCTAGGTCAAAGTCCTTTCAAGGGCTGAAATGGCCAATTATTTATTTTTTTTATAATATTTTTCTTTTCCAGTGCTGCAAGTGGTTTTCTCCAAACTCTTGATGGACCATCATGACAATATAGCATTATTTTAGTTTCATCACAAAAAAACTACATCATCCCAGTATGTTATTGGAAGAAAAATATGCTGTTTGGAAAACGAAAGCCTTTTTTAAATGTTCTGTGCAGAAAGGAGTGGTTTCTTTCTGGCAGCTCTAGACTAGGGTATGCAACTATTCGACATTTTTAAAAAACCGGTTTCGAATAGCACAATTTTTACAAAACCGGTTTTCGAATTATTCGACCAGGAAAAAACCGAGAAAACCGGTTTTTTTTTCAAATTAAATAAAGTTTTTAATTTATTTACCTACATACATATATCCATGTAGTTTTTATTTAACAAAAATAGCAACTATTTTTAATAAACTAAAGAAAGGTACTTATGCAGTACTACCCACTGAACCATAAGCGAAGGTTTTGCGTAAGGTGAGAGTTTTGCGAAAGTGTTTGGGCAGAATTTCTTTTTTAATTTTAGATTTTTTATTTTGTTGCTTAAAAGTACTTGCTATAGAAGATTAAATTCGTGAAAATTTTTCCCATAAATAAAACTGAACTTCTTTTTCGAAATTCATAAAAATCTTATTTAGAGTCGAAAAATACTATTTTTTATCATTTTAGTAGGTAAAAATGCCTCGAAAATTAACCATTTTAGTTCATAAATGAGTTCAGAAATTAATAATAAATGTTTCTTTTTTTTTGCATTCTTAAATGAGTTTAATCATAATAATTTATTTTTATATACAAATCATCGATATGTAATTACAAATAATACTAAGCAATAATAAAATTTATAATTCCGAAATGTTAATTTTTGAACTCATTTCTAAACAAAAAAAGGTTTGTTTTCTAAAAGCAGTTCAGTACGGCGATTGATTCAAAAAGGGTTCATTTCCGAGTGCCGAAAATAACGTTTCTATGGTTCTTTTTTTAAGTAATTTCCAAAGAAAAAAGTAAAATTTATGGTTATTTTTTAACTCATTTCCGAACAAAAAAGGGTTCATTCTTGAGAGGCATTTTAGTCCGAAGAATGATACAAAAAAGGTTAATTTGTTAATGCCGAAGTTGAACGTTTCTACCCGAAATGGTTCATAAATTAATTCGAAAACGGTAGTTGTGATTCACTGGGCAGAATTATGTTTCGAGTTTTTCTTTCAGTCTTTTTAACACGTTTTTTGTCTCTTAATGATTGTCTCTATATTTGTTCTTAATGCTTTCAGATTTTTTTTGGGCATATTGTGCAAGAAGCCTTGTTGAATTTCCCCTTTTTTTTAATATTTCCAGACTTCGGAGTTCATGTCAGCTGTTGATAATTCAATATATTTTTTAAAAAATAATGCATTATAAACTAAACATCATGTTTAACTTAAATACGCCAGCCGTTTGTAAATGCTGTTTTAACAAAAGAAAGCAAAAAGAAATGACCAAAGAATATGTTTAAGCGAGCTCAAATAAAACAAAATTAAATAGAAGCCTGAGATAAGAAATGTTAGAAACCTTAGTGAAATGTAAGAACGTAAGTAGAAAAAAAGGGTCGCTCAAATGAAATAAAAGAGGTGGTTTGAAGAAATTTTCCATTTTAAATTGAAGATTTATATATTGCTTAACTATTCGAGCAGTCGAATAATTCGAGCAAAAAAACCGGTTTTCGAATTATCCGAAAATTGCGATTTTTAAAAAAACCGGTTCGAATAATAAAAAAAAAACCGAAACGCCGAATAATTCGAACCGGTTTTGCATACCCTACTCTAGAAGAATACTTATTTTTTATGATAACTCTTCGAACAGTATTATGTGAAACGTTTACTCTACAGTCGTTTTTTAAGTCGGACGCAATCTTTCTGCTACTTAAAAATGTATTTTCATCGATGCACCGTATAATTTTGCGCTCATCTCTCGAAGTTAGTTTCCTAGGTCTACCCGTTGACTTCTTATATTCAAGGGTTCCTTCCTTTTCTGCACGTGATATCACATTGTAGACCGTTCTCAGTCTTACGGACAACATTACTGAAATTTCTTTGGCAGATTTGCCTTTATGGTAATGATAATATACTAACTGTATAATATTTTCATTTAAGTATTTTGCTCCCATATTTAATTAAACTTTCTTTTAATAAAATAACCGCCAGAATGTAACGCATTTAAACCTATAAACTTACTAAGCATATTCAATTGCAAGCAATCTATTTAGCTAAGGTTTAAAATAGCATGTTAAAAAAAATATATTTGATTTACCGTTATATTCGGCGACAACTCTCTGAGTTGCAAACATTTTGCCTTGCATTTTGCTTCAGCTTGCATTTGGGTGATTATTTTGTTTTTGTTGTTTATAACTGTAAATTTCAGACTATTGATTTATTTTAGTTATGTTCTCATTGCAAAACATTAAGAGAATTAAAATAGTAAAGATGAATGTAAAAAAGTGTTGCCACCTTGTTGTTATTGAATATTGAAGTAAATAATACATAGCAATTTTAGTTTTGACTAGCTTTTTGCAACAAACGTATATAGTATTTAAATAACAGGACTTCACAAAAGAAAAAATAAATAAAAAACACGGTTCGTGGCCGAAGATATCACAGAATGCTTCTGCGTTTTCTCATCCTTTCGTTTTTTGTTCCGTAAACAGCCGGTTTGAATGTTGGTTTGAAAAGGAAAATATTTTTATATCACGAGGTATAGTGCAATTTATTGAATGTTCAAACGTTTTGGGAAGTCTTATTAACGTGTATGTTGAAATCAACTTTTCAACTGAAAGAATGAAATCATGGGTGAAAATGTTGGAGTCTATTTTCGAAAGCGATTTTTCCGCAGACAATGAATTTGAGAATCCGCATTTTAATCCTTATTCTTATTGTTGTTGAGTTGTTGTTGTTCATTCATGATTCACCATTAGGCTGTCCCAATAAAAAAGCTTGTGGAGTAAAATATTTTTGAGATTTTTTTTCAGATTATTTTAATGAGGCTTAGAGGTCGCGCTTATCGGATTTTCTCTAAAAATGAAGTTTACGAAGAAGCATATTTGTTGCAATGTTTATTTTTTAATCCTCAACCAGCTGATTATTAAACTTTTACACCTTGCTTGCTTTCTCTAAGCAGTTTGAACGGGCAGGTTTACACGTTGCACATTTTTAGCAATTTCATAATCGGTGCACCAGCCAACGATTTAGCGATTCAACTAAAGATTACAAAGCTTTAAAGACTATAACTTTAGAACGGCAAGAGTTAAGTCCATAATTTTTTTGATTTTTTTTTTTAAATTTTACAATAGTTCAAGTTGCATCATTACTTTTATCATTTTGATGAAATTTTTAAAAGTAAAAATAAAATATAGCACACCAAAATGTCCGAAAAAAAATTGCCAACACTTCTGATTTATGAACATTAAAGTAAAGTTTGGATATTTTTCTTTCAAAATGATGACTCAAAAACTTAAACAATGTCTGTTATTGGCCAACTTACGCTTGAAATTCATAAAATCTCCGAAAAACCTGATTTTTAGGGAAAATCCGATAAGCGCGACCTCTAAACCTCTTCCGAAAAATCTGAAAAAAATCTCAAAAAATACTTTACCATATAATCCTTCAAACAAAGGCTGAGAAATTATGAAATTCAAAAAAGTTTTGAGTTGGGACACCCTATTCACCATACAAGAAAAGTATGGCTTGTCGAAGGAACCATATCTTTCATTCAATACGCCTTTAACTCCTCAGCAGCAGTTGAAAGACTGTTTTCAAGCTCACTGCTTTTGCCGACCCACACTGCGAAGTTTTCGATTTTAGGATGACAAAAGTTATTATCGACAGATAATTGATGAAATATTATTGAAATAATATTATGAAATTGATGCTCTCTTCTGATATTTTTATGGAATTTTTGAAAGTTGAAGCTTTTTTCGAACAAACGTAATTTGAAAGATTTATTACTTAGAAGAGAAAGAAAAATTACTTAAATTTGTTTTTTTTTATTTTTTTCTGACTTTATTACCATTGAATTTGTAACAAAAAAAAAAAATTAAAAAGCAAAAATTAGAAAAAAACGTGAAAATATGTCTTTAAATTTATTACGCATTTTTAACCCTTTGGAAGCCGCGGAAAATTAGCCACAAACTGTTGAATTTGTGTTTTTTAAGTATTAATCATAGTAGCCCGCCGCTGCCACTTAAGTAACTTTGTAAGTTTTGAGATGCTGCGTGGTTTACCGTTAGCCGTTGGTTGCTACGTTATTTCATTCAATTGCTGTTTGTGTTTGAAAATTGCTATCTCATTTTTGCGGCTAAATTGCCGCGGCGCGCTTTCTCGTGTAGCAAATAAATTTAAGTGTAGCTCTTTATTTGTTGTGTACATTTTTTAAGTTTATTGGGGAAAAGAAATATATTCAAAGTCTTAAGCAGTCAATAAAATGTTTATTTGTAAAAACATTTTCGTCATAGTTATTACGTAGTTATAACATAGTTATAACCAGTGTTTAAAAAACTTAAAAACATTTAATTGCTTTTGCTTTTACTTTGCTGTGCTTATTGAAAATCAAACAGCAACAGCCAAAGCAGAAAGCACTATCACAAAAAAAATTGTACTCATTTTGCTTTGCTTTCTGAATCTTCGAAAGGCTAAGCAAAAGCAGCAGCACTAAAAAGAATTTGTTTTACTGCGTAGTGCTACGAAAGCGTAAGAAATTATTGTAGTGCTTTGATTTTCATTTTGCTTTTCTAATTTCTCGCAGCACTACGAAAGCAACAATTATGCGCTTTGCTTCGTTTTGCTTTCGGAAGCCTTTTATTGTCATTCGTTTGGCTTTCGGGATTTACTTGTCATCGTTTATATGCTGTATTTCAGAGACGCGTGTCTTTTTGTACGTTGTTGTTTGTATAATATGCGCACTTGTACGCAGTCGCGTTTGCTTGGTGTTGTTTTTGTTGTGTGTAACGGTTTTGTTATTGCATGCGTTTTAAAGAGATCGCAGAAATAAATTTAGTAGCGCCTTTTTGGAATTTAAAGAAATATTTAAAAATAATAGCTAAGGTGTGCATAATAAGAATTCCATGAAAGTTTTATGAGTTATTGGCTCGGGAGTTATTGGCTACGCTGATTTAAGATCTCATTTATAAAAAAAATCAAAATAATCAGGAAGAAAAGAATTTTTAATAGAAAAATATATAACTTTAAATAAGACACGTATTTCACAGTCATAAAAGTTTCTATAATCACATTAAAGAAAAAAAAAATATTAACTTAAGATAAAAAATAAATAATGCATAAGGCATTTACTTCACAGCCAAAAAATACTAAATAAAAACAAAATTATATTAAAAAGACAGTCTTAATATTTCTATATTAAACATTATCGTCATCTTCGAACAACGGCAAATTGTCGATGGCTTCATTCAAAAAAGTTGGGTTAATTTTACAAGCAAAATATTTTCCAAAGTTTCTTCATGGAGCCTGTTCCGATTGTCAGATTGATACAAACAACAATGTACAAAAAACATGCGTCTCTGAAATGCAGCATATAAACGATGACAAGTAAATCCCGAAAGCCAAACGAATGAAAATAAAATGCTTCCGAAAGCAAAACGAAGCAAAGCGCATAATTGTTGCTTTCGTAGTGCTGCGACAAATTAGAAAAGCAAAATGAAAATCAAAGCACTACAATAATTTCTTATGCTTTCGTAGCACTACGCAGCAAAACAAATTCTTTTTAGTGCTGCTGCTTTTGCTTAGCCTTTCGAAGATTCAGAAAGCAAAGCAAAATGAGCAGCATACGCTTGTCTTGAAAAACTTTAGGTAGCACTACGCAGCAAAATTTTCGTTGCTTTTGCTGTTTTGCTGAAAGCAACTTAAACCCTGGTTATAACAGAAAATATTCGTTTTTTGATAAAGTCACTTTGTATGGGAGGTGGGTGTGGTTTTCACTCGATTTGGTTGAATTTCATACAAAGAATGTATGTTATATATCAAAGTTATATCATGTGCATAATTGCAAGTCAATATAATAATTTTTGTGGAATTTAACGAGATTTTACATTTTTGATAAAGTCACTTTGTATGGGAGGTAGGAGTAGTTTTCATCCGATTTGGCTAATTTTCGAACTTGACCTTTATTTTTTTAGATAAAAACTTAAATACCGAATAGCTAAATTGACTCGGGTGGTGATGCTGAAAATCAAACAGCAACAGCCAAAGCAGAAAGCACTATCACAAAAAAAATTGTACTCATTTTGCTTTGCTTTCTGAATCTTCGAAAGGCTAAGCAAAAGCAGCAGCACTAAAAAGAATTTGTTTTACTGCGTAGTGCTACGAAAGCGTAAGAAATTATTGTAGTGCTTTGATTTTCATTTTGCTTTTCTAATTTCTCGCAGCACTACGAAAGCAACAATTATGCGCTTTGCTTCGTTTTGCTTTCGGAAGCCTTTTATTGTCATTCGTTTGGCTTTCGGGATTTACTTGTCATCGTTTATATGCTGTATTTCAGAGACGCGTGTCTTTTTGTACGTTGTTGTTTGTATAATATGCGCACTTGTACGCAGTCGCGTTTGCTTGGTGTTGTTTTTGTTGTGTGTAACGGTTTTGTTATTGCATGCGTTTTAAAGAGATCGCAGAAATAAATTTAGTAGCGCCTTTTTGGAATTTAAAGAAATATTTAAAAATAATAGCTAAGGTGTGCATAATAAGAATTCCATGAAAGTTTTATGAGTTATTGGCTCGGGAGTTATTGGCTACGCTGATTTAAGATCTCATTTATAAAAAAAATCAAAATAATCAGGAAGAAAAGAATTTTTAATAGAAAAATATATAACTTTAAATAAGACACGTATTTCACAGTCATAAAAGTTTCTATAATCACATTAAAGAAAAAAAAAATATTAACTTAAGATAAAAAATAAATAATGCATAAGGCATTTACTTCACAGCCAAAAAATACTAAATAAAAACAAAATTATATTAAAAAGACAGTCTTAATATTTCTATATTAAACATTATCGTCATCTTCGAACAACGGCAAATTGTCGATGGCTTCATTCAAAAAAGTTGGATTAATTTTACAAGCAAAATATTTTCCAAAGTTTCTTCATGGAGCCTGTTCCGATTGTCAGATTGATACAAACAACAATGTACAAAAAACATGCGTCTCTGAAATGCAGCATATAAACGATGACAAGTAAATCCCGAAAGCCAAACGAATGAAAATAAAATGCTTCCGAAAGCAAAACGAAGCAAAGCGCATAATTGTTGCTTTCGTAGTGCTGCGACAAATTAGAAAAGCAAAATGAAAATCAAAGCACTACAATAATTTCTTATGCTTTCGTAGCACTACGCAGCAAAACAAATTCTTTTTAGTGCTGCTGCTTTTGCTTAGCCTTTCGAAGATTCAGAAAGCAAAGCAAAATGAGCAGCATACGCTTGTCTTGAAAAACTTTAGGTAGCACTACGCAGCAAAATTTTCGTTGCTTTTGCTGTTTTGCTGAAAGCAACTTAAACCCTGGTTATAACAGAAAATATTCGTTTTTTGATAAAGTCACTTTGTATGGGAGGTGGGTGTGGTTTTCACTCGATTTGGTTGAATTTCATACAAAGAATGTATGTTATATATCAAAGTTATATCATGTGCATAATTGCAAGTCAATATAATAATTTTTGTGGAATTTAACGAGATTTTACATTTTTGATAAAGTCACTTTGTATGGGAGGTAGGAGTAGTTTTCATCCGATTTGGCTAATTTTCGAACTTGACCTTTATTTTTTTAGATAAAAACTTAAATACCGAATAGCTAAATTGACTCGGGTGGTGATGCTGAAAATCAAACAGCAACAGCCAAAGCAGAAAGCACTATCACAAAAAAAATTGTACTCATTTTGCTTTGCTTTCTGAATCTTCGAAAGGCTAAGCAAAAGCAGCAGCACTAAAAAGAATTTGTTTTACTGCGTAGTGCTACGAAAGCGTAAGAAATTATTGTAGTGCTTTGATTTTCATTTTGCTTTTCTAATTTCTCGCAGCACTACGAAAGCAACAATTATGCGCTTTGCTTCGTTTTGCTTTCGGAAGCCTTTTATTGTCATTCGTTTGGCTTTCGGGATTTACTTGTCATCGTTTATATGCTGTATTTCAGAGACGCGTGTCTTTTTGTACGTTGTTGTTTGTATAATATGCGCACTTGTACGCAGTCGCGTTTGCTTGGTGTTGTTTTTGTTGTGTGTAACGGTTTTGTTATTGCATGCGTTTTAAAGAGATCGCAGAAATAAATTTAGTAGCGCCTTTTTGGAATTTAAAGAAATATTTAAAAATAATAGCTAAGGTGTGCATAATAAGAATTCCATGAAAGTTTTATGAGTTATTGGCTCGGGAGTTATTGGCTACGCTGATTTAAGATCTCATTTATAAAAAAAATCAAAATAATCAGGAAGAAAAGAATTTTTAATAGAAAAATATATAACTTTAAATAAGACACGTATTTCACAGTCATAAAAGTTTCTATAATCACATTAAAGAAAAAAAAAATATTAACTTAAGATAAAAAATAAATAATGCATAAGGCATTTACTTCACAGCCAAAAAATACTAAATAAAAACAAAATTATATTAAAAAGACAGTCTTAATATTTCTATATTAAACATTATCGTCATCTTCGAACAACGGCAAATTGTCGATGGCTTCATTCAAAAAAGTTGGATTAATTTTACAAGCAAAATATTTTCCAAAGTTTCTTCATGGAGCCTGTTCCGATTGTCAGATTGATACAAACAACAATGTACAAAAAACATGCGTCTCTGAAATGCAGCATATAAACGATGACAAGTAAATCCCGAAAGCCAAACGAATGAAAATAAAATGCTTCCGAAAGCAAAACGAAGCAAAGCGCATAATTGTTGCTTTCGTAGTGCTGCGACAAATTAGAAAAGCAAAATGAAAATCAAAGCACTACAATAATTTCTTATGCTTTCGTAGCACTACGCAGCAAAACAAATTCTTTTTAGTGCTGCTGCTTTTGCTTAGCCTTTCGAAGATTCAGAAAGCAAAGCAAAATGAGTACAATTTTTTTTGTGATAGTGCTTTCTGCTTACGCAGATCAAGAATATATATACTTTTCTTTACTTGCCACGCCTTCTTATGGGCGTTACAAACGGATTTTGAGGATTTTGAACAGTTTTTAGGGATAAAAATTGCAGTCTATACTATAAATTCACCTTGCGGAAAATTGGCTGCGGCGCGACCTATCGTGTTACTTTTCAGAACTCGACATACGAAGGGTTAATTTTACTAAAATTTAATGGAAAAAATCTAAATAGTTTAACCACCTTTTAATTGAATAATTATACTTTCATAAAATATAGAATATATTAGAGTGGAACGAATTTTTAACCTCATAGGCTTCATATATTTTTGAAAACTACGAGTAAAATAATAAATTTCAGCATCTTTATTTTTTTCTCTGCGACATAACTTTTGAGTGCGCCCAAGGGTTTATATATTTCATGCCAGACTTATATTTTTTTTTTTTTTTTTTGAAATCCAAAGTTTAGTTTAAAAATTAGTTCTTAATTTTTTATGCAAACCTTTTCATTAACGCATAAATTATAACTTGTCAAGAGATCCCTATGATACCATGTATGCGTTTGAAGATATTTAGCATCAAAGATCACCAAAATCGGTCATTCGCTTATATCTCCGCTCCTCTTTGTATGACAGAAAATATGTTCAGAACAAAATTTTAGATCAGATAATTCTCTACAAAAATGCCCTTAACAGTTTTAACATAAAACAAACAGTTTTCACGCTATGCGACTAGATATGTTTGAATAACGCAAAGTAGAAATTTCACATTAACTTTGAGCAGGGCGGAGATATAAGCAAATTACCAATTTCGGTGGTCTTTGAACCTGAATATCTTCTAGCGCGTACATGACAAGATGTTATTAATGAGTAAATGAAGAGCTTTGTATCAAAAAAATTAGCTCTTAATTTTTTTGGATTTCAGAAAAAAAAGTTTGACACTGAAATAATAAACCCATGGGCGCAGTCAAAAGTTATGTCGCAGAAAAAAACTAATGATGCAGAAATTAATTTTTTAAGCGTAGTTTTCAAAAATATATGAAGCCCATGAAGATTTTTTACTTCCATACATTTCGTTCCACTCTAGTATATGCCTTATGTTTCTTAAAAAATTAAGTTTTCCCCCGCGTTTGTCCTATTGTCTGTCTGTCCATTTGTTATGGCGATTATAGCTCTAAGAAGCGATCTTAAAGAAATTCAAAACATAAGATTTTATCAAAAAAATAAAGGTCAAGGTCGTAAGCCAACCTATTCGGATGCGGCCTCGGTAGTCGAGTAGGTAGCGTACTCGACTGCTACCCCAGAGGTCCCGGGTTCGATTCCCGGCAAGGTCATGGTTTCTCTGGCTTTCCACCACGCTTAAAATATCCTACACATGTTTCACTTGATTGCACTTTTTTCCCACTAATCTGTCACCCCATTTCGAACCAAGGCACTCTTGACTGAATAGGTATTCCACCTAAGATCCTTGGTTCAAGTTAAAAAAAAAAAAATAAAAAAAATACAAAGTGACCATATAGTCTTATTTGACCATATAGTGGGGGATAAAAATTGCAGTCGATTCTATAAAATCTCCTTGCGGCAAACAGCCCGCGGCGCGACCTATCGCGTTACTTTTCAGAACTCAACATCCTAAGGGTTAATTTTACTAAAATTTAATGGAAAAAATCTAAATAGTTTAACCACCTTTTAATCGAATAATTATAATTATATATACTTTCATAAAATATAGTATATCGTCATATGAAATCAAAAAAGGCGTAAGTTACCAAAAATTCAAAATTGACTTTTTGATTGATTATGAAGCACAGTATCAAAATACATGTTCATGCAAAATTTTACACTCCTACTACTTAAAACGACGTTTTTATATACAAAATTCAATAAGCTTTTCAGTGCAAGCGCAAAGCAAAGCCCAAGCATTTTTTGCTTCTCCTGCAAAATTTTTCAAATGTAACTTACGGCTTTTTTGATTTCATATGACGATATATGCCTTATGTTTCTTAAAAAATCAAGTTTTCCCCCGCGTTTGTCCGATTGTCTGTCTGTCCATTTGTTATGGCGATTATAGCTCTAAGAAGCGATCTTAACGAAATTCAAAACATAAGATTTTATTAAAAAAATAAAGATCAAGGTCGTAAGTCAGCCTATTCGGATGCGGCCTCGGTAGTCGAGTAGGTAGCGTACTCGACTGCTACCTCAGAGGTCCCGGGTTCGATTCCCGGCAAGGCCATGGTCCTAAGCTTAAACCTTTCTGAATTTTCTATCATTTCTATGCAACTGAAACTAAAAATTCATCAATATTTACGACTTGAAGTTGTAGTTGATGGTAGAGAAGTTTGTGGATGAGTTTGCCTTATAACTTGAATTGACTTACGTAAAGGCATAACACTTGCCTCTGATTGAAATTCACATGTATCTGGCTTTCCACCATGCTTAAAACATCCTAAACATGTTTCACTTGATTGCAATTTCCTTCCCACTAATCTGTCACCCCATTTCGAACCAAGGCAGACTGGACTGAATAGGTATTCCACCTGAAATCCTTGGTTCAAGTTAAAAAAAAAAAAAAAAATAAAAAAAGTACAAAGTGACCATATAGTGACAGTAAAATCGCATTAAATTACACAAAAAAATTTTTTTTTTTACCTAAAATTTTGAACGTGTGATTTTATTTTAAATGTTTACTTTTAAATAGAAAAAGTTTCAGAAAAATCGATTTTAAACCAGCTTGCGACTATCTATAAGGCTCTATAAGGAGTTCTATTTTGAAATCATGAATATTTCGATAGAAGCCCAGTTTGTTCCCAGAAGTAGAGTTTCTCAAAGCAAACCGAGCACAACACAAATAAGGAATAATGGTTGCTTTGATAAAAAAATAATTTATAACGGCGAAACTTGTTTCAAAAGAAAATAAACCTACTGGGAGTTATTAATGGCAACCACATAAATAAAAAAAATCCGTTATAACTCCAAATGTTCTAGGTCTTTTAAAATCCCCATGTCTGAGTGATAGTTCAGATTCAGAATAAACAGAAAAAGATACAATATTAAAAACTTTTTAAAACTTTTTTTTTAGCATGCATGCATGCACAGAAGTAAATAAGAGAACATGTGAAATATCATCAAAAAAGTGCTTTGATACTTGATACTTGTGGAAGGAAAATCTAAAAGTTGTCCGATTTAAGTATTTTTGTAAAAGTGTTTATTTTGTCGTAAACAAAAATTTATTTTATTTTTTAAGTTTAAGTTTTAAGTTTTATTCACTATGATAATTTAAGTTTTATTCACATATGAACAAAATTAGATTGATTTTTGGTATTGAAAAAAAATCACTTCGTATAGGAGGTAGGCGTAGCAGTTGGCCGAAAATTCTTATTTTTTTTTCAAGAAGTGTGTTTTATTACAAGAAGGATTGGTGGAAAATTTCATTAATCTAGCTCTTATAGTTTTTGAAAAAAATTTAAATGTCATCGACTTAATTCAATAAAACGAAAAATCTACACTGTGCAGCATAGTAAACACTCCAAGACGGCAATAATTGTCAGCTCTTTCTTTTGAAAAATTAGTTCTGTAGGCAAATACTAATTTAGAGTAAAAACATTTTTATTTTTGCTTAGTTTATGTTGTACTTTAATGCATTTTTTTCTCGTTCTTGTTTTTTAATAATCTTTGTTTTATAATGAAATACATATCTTTGTTCATTTTTCAAAAAAATGTTCAATATATGAAGTTAATGTTTATTAAATCAACCTTCCTCTCTTTGGTGTACTATAAAAGATTTATTTGAATGTACAATAGTTTAATTATAAATAAAATCTATATATATAAAAGAAAGTGTCCGAATGCGATGTAATCCCATAACTCGAGATCGGCCGAACCGATTTTGATGATTTATACTTTGTTGGAAATGTATTTTTTCAGTTCGGTATTTTCAAAAAAAAAAAAAAGAAAAAAAAATCGAAAAAAGTGTAAAAAAATCAAAATTTCAAAATGTTTTATTTTTATCAAGGGCCTTCATGCGATTCTCATACTCGCAAGGCACCTGCCATTGTTTGGAATTTACAAAGGACAGCAAAGGGCCCGTTGAGTGTTCTGCTGCTATCGTTTTTGACCTATCTTGAACACCAGAGGGCGCTATAGTACACATTTTTTACAAAACCACCTAAAACTCCCAAACCGCTCATGCGATTAGAATAAAAATTGGTATATAGTAGTTTTCAGGTACGATGAGTTTTTTAGCACTATCTTCTTTGACCCACCTTGGACACCAGATGGTGCTGTAGTACAAATTTTTTACAAAATCGCATATTTTTAGTTGTTTTCTTAGGTTACATGTGCAAATATTTACAAAATATAAAATATTTCTTAAATTTAGTAAAATTAAAAAAATTTCCGTTATTTTGATATCAAAAACATGAACATATCTTGAAAACTATGAAAAATTTAACTACAACGATATATTTAATGCAACATCGTTAAACAAAATTACGAAAAAAACAATCAGAAATTTAATTTTGCGACTTTCGAGTCAAATATCTCCGCTGCTTTTGTATACATTTTGTTAAATTTTTTTTTGTCTTAAAGCTTCATCAAAGTACTATAAAAACCTTATTGCAAAAATACCGTTAGTTAAGTATATATATTTTAAATATTTTTTTTAAAAAAGGTCTGAAAGTTTGGAGTTTTCCTCACAAAAAGGCTCAAAGTTTGGTTTTGTTGTAAAAATAATTTAAATTCAAATTCGAAAATTTTTAACTCTATTTAAAAGATATGACATTTATAAGCAAAAGTTATGTAAATTTTACGCAAAAATTAAAAACCATTTTTGTGATTCAAAAAGCAAGGGTACCCCTAGAATTTTTCGAACAAAATTTTTTGTTTCCAATATTATGTTTTTATAATTTTGAAAAAATATACAAGCTAAAAACTTAATTTAATAGAAAAATGTATCTAAGTATCTCTTGCCAATCAAAAGTTATAGCCAATAACGTTTATCCAAAATATATATACAAAAAGCAAAACGCTGTCTGTGTGATGGCTGGAAACTTCAAAATTACTGAGCCGATAGAGCTGAAATTTGGCAGTACATTTTTGCAAGTACGAGATGGTTTAAATTTCTGCCACACCCCCTTTTACCGCCCAAAAATCAATAAAATGCTATATTTCCTACGGTTTCGTCGATTTGGCTACATTTTGATAATTTAGTTTGTATGCTCACTGTCGGCAACTGTACTAAGACTGGGCAATGTCCATCTGCTAGAAAACTGGGATGAGCATTATATAAGAGGGTGTGGCTCCGCTCATACAGTTAAAATTTGTATTATCGAATAGCTTTGAAAGTAAAAGTAGCAATACTTACTTACAAACTCAAAATGGAGTTACTATTTGGTGATCTCCTGCTACTGGGAAACTGTAACGGGCAGTGGAAAATAACAGTGGTGTTAAACTATGAATCTAAGAAAAGTTTTGAATACACCTATTATGTTCCCATATAGTTGCAGGGTGCAGCAACGCGCGCCGGGAAAAGCTAGTATAAATATAAATTAATATAGAATAAAAATATAGAGGGTCTGTTTATATGTTTCTACACTTTTGGAAATGCTTCACAGTAACAGTTAATTTTATAACTATACGTATTGTGTGGAGGGTCATAATTACATAAGCCGATAAACGTAGATCCATAATTCGGCACCTGTGGTGATGTCGTAGACGTGTTTTGAACCATCGACATGAGCCTTTTATTTTTAATTTCAATCCTTCTTCCATTTCTTGTTTTTATCCTTTTTCCAATACTGTTCTTAATATTGTTCTAGATGTGTCTAAATCTTTAACTTTATACTCGTTCCAATCCTTTTCATAGTCCTTTACTTAATCCTTATCCAAATGTTGTCCTAATCCTTTTCCAATTCAATGCTATATTCTTTATCCAAATCTTTATCCTACTTCTTATCTTATTCCGGATTCTATTCGTTATCAAAACGTTATCGTCTTTATACTTGACCTTATTTTAATTTTAACTGCAGTTTGTTATTTTTTTTTTTTTTTTTTATTTTATTATTATTTTATTCTTTATTTTTATTTTAACTAGCTTTTTCCCGGCGCGCGTTGCTGCACCCTGCAACTATATGGGAACATAATAGGTGCATTCAAAACTTTTCTTAAACTCATAGTTTGACACCACTGTCATTTTCCACTGACCGTTACAGTTTCCCAGGAGCAGATCATCAAATAGTAACTCCATTTTGAGTTTGTATGTAAACACTGCTACTTTTACTTCCAAAGCTATTCGATAATACAAATTTTAATTGTATGGGCGGAGCCACACCCCCTTATATAATGCCCATCCCAGTTTTCTAGTAGATGGACATTACCCAGTTTTAGGACCGTTTGCCGACAGAGAGCATACAAACTAAACTACCAAAATGTAGCCAAATCGACGAAAACCGTAAGAAATATAGCATTTTTATTGATTTGTGGGCGGTAAAAGGGGGTGTGACAGAAATTTAAACCATCTCGTTCTTGAAAAAAATGTACTGCCGAAATTTCAGATCGGCTCAGTAATTTTGAAGTTTCCAGCCATCACACAATGTTTTGCTTTTTGTATATATAGATTATTGGCTATAACTTTTGATTGGTAAGAGATACTAAGATAATTTTTTATACAAAATTAATTTTTTAGCTTGTTTATTTTTTAAAAATATAAAAACACAATATTGGAAAAAAAATTTTGTTCGAAAAAATCAAGGGGTAGGCCTTTTTTTTTGAATCACAGAAATGGTTTTTAATTTTTGCGTAAAATTGAAACAATTTTTGCCTATAAATGTTGTCATTTTTAAATGGAGTTGAAAATTTTCGAATTTACAACGAAACAAATTTTGAGCCTTTTTTTGAGGAAAACTCCAAAATTTCAGACCTTTTTTGAACAAAAATATTTAAAATATGTATACTCAACTAACGGTATTTTTGCAATAAAGTTTTTATAGTACTTTGATGAAGCTTTAAGACAAAAACAAATTTAACAAAAAAGCAGCGGAGATATTTGAATCGAAAGTCACAAAATTAAATTTCTGATTGTGTTTTTCTCATTTTTGAGCAACGATGTTGCATTAAACATATCGTTGTAGTAAAATTTTTCATAGTTTTCAAGATATGTTCATGTTTTTGATGTCAAAATAAAGGAAATAAAATTTACCGTAGCGCTAATTAAAAAGTATAAATAAACTGGCCATTTTAGCCCTTGAAAGGACTTTGAGCGAAGTTCTAGTGATCAAATTGTGTTGTGCGTGTTATTAAAAATGTTTGAACACAATTGATCGAGAACTGGACCTGCTTATCAAGAAGCTTTACATGACATTATTTACTCTCTGAGGTTTGCCATTGTCTGCAGAGAGGTGACGGCCGAGCAGAAAAATTAATTCAATTTAAAAAACTTTCTGTGTCGGATGGAAATTGAACCTGGGTTCTCTGGCGTATGGGTCACGCACTGTACCCACTGCGCCAAGGCCGCCACTAATTATCACGGATAATTTCATGCAACACCGTTCCGTGATTGTTGCATTTTTGATATCGATTCGGCTCTCCCCGCGTCCTCGTGACTATATAAAATTTTTGTATATTTTTGTTGTGAGGGTTAAAAACCAGTTTTTACTGCCGCGGCCGTATAATATTTTTGCCGTAGCACCTAAATTCCATGTAACGAATTTGTAGTTTTGTGGCTTAAGCAGCTATCTCCGCATTAAGATGATAGTATTACTTTTTTTTATAATTTAGTTATAAGATCAAAGAATTAATCTTTTCTGTCGTACTTAATTTTTTATCATAGCATATATACTCAGCGAGAAAGAATTCCATTAACCGCCGCGGCGCATAATGGGGTAATTTTAATTTAACATTAAAAAGTTGGATTTTTCAATAGGTTTATAGAGATATAGTTGTGTGTTGAGTGGAATTAAACTTTTGATTATCGTAAGCTATGAACATTCAAGCTATATTCTATAAAAAAAAAGTTGTGTCAATGCTGCGCACTTTCGCGGTATTTAAATTTATTTACTTTAACTTACATGTCACGAATTTACGATTTTATTTCGAAAAACTAAAACAAATGAAAATAAAGTACAAAATAAATCCAAATATTTTGCTGTTTTTTGTTTGTTTTTGTTGCTTACCAGTTCTCTGCTTCACTTTTTTTTTTTGTTATCAGCTACTTTTTACCCTACATTATGGAAAGCGGCATATTCAGTGTACCTCTCCACAATTAAGGTAGATAGTTGATGTTTCTTTCAAACACTGGCTTTTAATATATTAAAAGAAGCAGATGAATGTATTTAGCTATTAAATTAAATTATACTTCTTCGATTTTAACACTTATTGTCTGATTTTGATATTAGTAATACATGAATTCTTTGCTCTGCAGTTTGCAGGGTACATGTGAAATCCACATCGTTGTTTATGTTTATTAACTATTGTTATTGCAATCCTTTGTTTTTGTATTAAGTGTCGTTCAAAGTATCGCTTGTTTTGTGCAATTTGTAGTAATAACGAAAGTGATGTTCTATATACTATATAATTCGATAAAGGGTACATAGCTAATGATAACATTTTGAAGCCGCCATTTAGAATTTAAGATTTTTAACTTCAGATTCGTGATCAGCGACCCCACTAACCCCTGTATACAAAATTTTACCTCATTAAACGTTTTTTGTAGAAGTTAGCTTGTTCATGGCCGCCATTTTGAAGCCGCCATTTTAAATTTCAGATTTTTGACTTCAGATTCGTGATCAGCGATCCCAAAAACCCCTACTTTTCATATCCACCTTAGAACAATTGATTGGATTATACCTGGAAAAATCAGTGTAAGGAATATGACAATCAATTTCTTTAAGCTGCAAAAGTACAGGTTTAATTATTATCAGAAACTTGGCTTCACAATGAAGAACAGGTTGAAACTTTCTCTTGGTCTTACAAATTTAAGAGCATACTTTTTGGCAGTGTGATAAAATGTATGCAAGTCGTTTTGCATTTTTGGCTTGTATATTCTAATTAAGCTTCAATCTTTAATTTTGTTAAGTTATTCTGTACATATAAGGTGATTTATAACAAAGAGTTAGCAATAACTTTCTTTTGTTTTATATATATGGTTAGGTATATTTCGTGCAAGCAATGCCTAAGAGTATATAAAATAAAATTGTTTCAGTACTAATGGCATCATTTTGTATCAGGAAAAATTACACCAAAGATACGTAAGACACGAGAAGCAGTAGATTTTTGGATGGAATAAAGTAGTGCTTTTCATGCCTTGTTTATCGTTGGTGGATTTTTTCGTCATACGTAATGATGCCATAAGCCTTACGAATGTAAACATACTCGTAACGCTTTAAGTTTTTGCAATAAACTAAAATGTAAGAACAACAAACTGTATGTTGTTGTAAGTAGCACAAATTAACTTTATTTTATTTTATTTAAAGTAAAACAATTAAGTTAAAGATCAATAAACACTATACCATGTATGAAAGAGAAATGCTGCCAAGTGCTATTGTAGTTATAGTTATTATGCTAAAAATTGAGTTTTCCTCCCTTTCTTCATATCGACTTGCATTAGGAATTTATTATAAAATTAAAAGTAAAAATACTTTTCGAGTATTCAGAAATATTTTCCATTAATGCTTTTATTATCTATCTAAAATAAACCAGAGAGTAATATATTTCCTCATTTGTCTGTAATGACTCTTGAAAATGACCAACTTTTACGACATTATTCAAGCGCTTTTACATTAATCGACTCTTAAGACATCTGTACAAAAAAGCTGTGAATTTTTTATCAAAATGTTTGGGAATCATACTAATAAAACTATTCTTAAAGAAGAAAAACAAATTCATGAAAAGAGTTTTTTTTCTATTTTTTTAATGGAGAAAATAAAATCGTGGCCTTAAGTTGGTATTTTAAATTAAAACTTTTAGACAAGGGTTTGTTCAGGAATATTTAAAAAACCCAAATTGAGCAAAGTTTTTTTGGTACCATTTCTGGTACCCGAGATATAAAATCTTATATTAATTTTTTTGAAAAAGTTAAAAAATTGCATTCAAGTGAACATTTCTCAAAAATAGGAAAATACTTACTTACTTACTTATCTGGCGCTTACAACCGTATGTCGGTTTTGGCCTCGTATAAGAAATTGCGCCAGCCATTTCTGTTCTGCGCTTGCTGGCGCCAGTTGGAAACACCAAGCGTGGTCAGGTTATCCAACACCTGATCCTTCCAACGAAGATGTGGGCGTCCTCTTCTGCGTTGACCACCACCGGGCACCGAATCGAATATTTTTTTCGCTGGAGCGTCGTTTTCCATTCGCTCAACATGACCTAGCCAGCGGAGCCGCTCGATTTTAATGCGCTTAACTATGTCGATGTCAGCGTACAGCTCATACAGCTCGTGGTTCCATCGAATTCGGTACTCGCCATTGACGCAGATTGGACCGAAGATTTTACGAAGGATCTTTCTCTCGAAGGCTCCCAGAGTCTTTTCATCAGAACTGCTCAACGTCCAGGTTTGTGCTGCATATAATAGGACGGGCATGATTAGTGACTTATAGAGCGGGAGTTTTGTTCGTCGAGAGAGGGCTCTGCTTCTCAATTGCCTACTCAGCCCAAAGTAACACCTGTTGGCAAGAGTTATCCTTCGTTTTATCTCAATACTAACATCGTTGAAAGAGTTAATGCTGGATCCCAGGTAGACGAAGTCCTTAACAACCTCGAAGGAGATGTTGTCAACAGTGACGTGGTTTCCAAGACGCTGGGACTGTTTATTTGTTGACACTAGGTATTTCGTCTTATCTGCGTTCACTGCAAGACCCATTCGACTCGACTCTTTCGCTAATCTGGAGAATGCTGCACTGACTTCGCGCGTATTATGGCCAATGATATCGATATCATCAGCATACGCCAGCAGCATAATACTTTTGTAGAATATTGTGCCGCTGCGTCTCAAATCAGCAGCTCGGATGATCTTCTCCATCATCAGGTTGAAAAAGTCGCACGATAAGGAATCACCTTGTCTGAAACCTCGTTTGGTATCGAATGGAGGAGTGAGATCCTTCCCGATCTTAACTGTGCTGCTGGTGTTGCTCAGTGTCATTCTGCAAAGACGGATGAGCTTTGCAGGAATACCAAATTCAGACATGGTGGAGTATAGATAATTCCTTATAGGACTGTCGAAGGCGGCTTTATAATCGACAAAAAGATGGTGTGTGTCGATCTGTTTTTCTAGGGTCTTCTCCAGGATTTGTCGTAGCGTAAATATCTGGTCTATGGTGGATTTGCCAGGTCTGAAGCCACACTGATAAGGTCCAATCAGCTGGTTTACGATGGGCTTTAGTCTTTCACATAGTACGCTCGACAGGACCTTATATGCGATATTCAGAAGGCTTATCCCACGGTAGTTGGCGCAAATTGTGGGATCGCCTTTCTTGTGGATTGGGCAGAGCACACTGAGCTTCCAATCGTTTGGAATGCATTCTTCCGACCATATTCTGCATAGAAGCTCATGAATGCATTTAAATAGAGCTTCGCCTCCATTCTTGAAGAGCTCAGCCGGTAAGCCATCGGCTCCTGCGGCTTTGTTGTTTTTAAGCCGAGCTATAGCTTTCAAGACTTCACTATGGTCGGGCAGCGGAACTTCAACGCTGTCGTCCACAATTGGGATTTCCGGGATATCATCTCTATTGGCGGGATTGTTGTCGACGTCACCATTCAGAAGCCTAGAGAAGTGTTCCCTCCACATCATCAGTGTACTCTGGATATCTGTCACTAGATTCCCATTTTCATCCTTGCAGGAAGAGGCCCCGGTCTTGAAACCATCGGCCAGGCGTCTTATTTTTTCGAAAAATTTTCGGACCTCATTCCTGTCACCATGCATCTCAATTTTCTCGCACTCACGGATTTCTGCTTCCCTTTTCTTTCGCCTGAAAATGCGTCTCTCTTCCCTCCTCTTCTCTTTGTATCGCTCTTTAGCAGCACGCGTTACAACCGACTGCAGGGTGGCTTTGTAGGCGGCGTCTTTTTCTGCAGTGGCGTCGCGACACTCTTGGTCGTGCCACTGGTTTCGGCGAGGGCGGTGATAGCCTATCACCTCTTCGGCAGCCGTACGCATAGAGTGGGAACTGTGATTCCACTGCGCGCATATATCGTCGATCGGAGGAGTGCTTTCTTGAAGCAGGAGTGAGAGTCGAGTAGCGAAGTCTTCGGCTGTTTGCTTTGATTGCAGCTTTTCGACGTCTAGCTTTCTCTGTGCTGGATTGCGCGCATTCTTGGTTGCGCACAGGCGTGTACGGATCTTGGCTGCGACAAGATAGTGATCCGAGTCTATATTGGCACCACGGATCGTGCGTACATCTAAAACACTGGAAGAGTGCCTTCCGTCAATCAAAACGTGATCAATTTGGTTACGCGTCTTTTGATCAGGAGGCAGCCAAGTTGCTTTATGAATATCGAGATGCTTGAATCTAGTGCTACTAACGACCATGTTTCGCGCTGCGGCAAAGTCAATCAGCCTCATTCCGTTATCAGAGGTATTGTCGTGGAGGCTGAACTTTCCGACTGTTGGACCAAAGATATTTTTTTTTCCCATCTTGGCGTTGAAGTCACCAAGCACGATTTTTATGTCGTGGCGGGGGCTGCGCTCATAGGCCTCTTCAAGGCGCTGGTAGAAGCTGTCTTTGGTCTCATCGTCCTTATCTTCTGTCGGAGCGTGCGCACAAATCAGGCTTATGTTGAAGAATCTTGCCTTGACACGGATTATGGCAAGTCGTTCGTTCACAGGTGTGAATCGCAGGACATGATGCCGTAGTCGCTTGCCAACCACGAATCCGCATCCAAATTCGTGCTTCTCCGCATGGCCGCTGTAGTAGATATCACAGGATGCTTGCCGTAAGCAACCCTGTCCCTTCCATCGCATTTCTTGGATTGCAGTGATATCAGCTTTGTATCTTTCTAAGATATCTATCAGTTGGATAGAGGCACCATCCCAATTAAGGGTTCGGACGTTCCAGGTGCATATCCGTAAATCATTGTCAGTTTTTCGTTTGCGGTAGTCGTCATCAGATTTGGGGATCATTTTTCTCTTATTTCTTATGCGTTTCATTGAAATTTTGTTTTTACGTGGTGGGCTTCAAACCCAACGCACAACCCTTTAAAGGCAGGGGGAGCCCGCCGCTCACATTAGCCGTCAAACTAACGGTTGCCAGTTTGCCGTTTCTAGAGGACACCACGCAGAGGTTTGAGTCGACTTGAGACGAGTTCGACATGGATAATGCTGTCCTCACCAGGTTGAGGCAGTCAGACACGTTGCCATGTGAAGATCGCCCCCTTGACCCTCACGCGTTGCCTTGTGAGGATCGTCCTCCAAAAATAGGAAAATACATATGCAAAAATTATGCTTATTATTAATTCGGCAACTTTTAGAAATACGTTAGCAGTATAATCAATACCACCAAAATTTAGACTATTACGTAACAATCAAAAGTACTGTGTTATCTCGATTACAACTTTAGCTTCGTATATCATTTACACAGGACACTGTGGATAAAAATCGTGAGTGGTATCGTGTTAAGCAATGTACTGTTAGTTTAAGCCTATACTTACTTTTGCTATAAGACATACGTAGTTTTATTTATAAAAGTCAAAGCATTGTAAGGTCGTTATTTTTCAATGTTTTCCTCAAAAAACAACTTTGTCCTTGCGGGGCAAGAAGACATCCTTTTTTTTCCTTAAAATTTTTTTTGGGTGATCTTGACAACCCCATGCAACTTTTGAGACCTCTTAGAATGTGAAACTCGAAAAAAAATTGTAATTCAATACGCCCTAATGGCTACGTAAAGTTGTCTATGACTAAGAACCGGCTCTTTAAGGAAAACTCCTACCTTTAGCAATATTTGACCTTGGGACTTTTTTATGGTCATTGAAAATGTAAGTTTCATGGGAAATCGTCGCCGACGGAAAGTGAAAGGCAACTCCGAATTTGCCGGTGCTAAGACAATCAAAGAGACAAAATATCAGCCGTCTTGGAAATGTCAGTTGGCCACCTCGGAGCTGCGATTTGACCACTTTGGACTTTTTTTTTGTGGGGAACCGTGAAGGACCGATATTATGCCAACAATTCGAATCTTCGAGCTGTATTGTCATAATTTGTATTGTTCGATCATTGTTTTATGGAAGATGGTGATAAATTTTTTCAAATATCCTCCAAATTATTCTTCCTTTTCCACAATTCCGTTTACAGAAAATATCTCAACCTAAACGGAATT
This sequence comes from Pherbina coryleti, assembly GCA_943735915.1. Lineage (NCBI taxonomy): Eukaryota > Metazoa > Arthropoda > Insecta > Diptera > Sciomyzidae > Pherbina > Pherbina coryleti. The sequence goes on from OX030949.1 coordinate 138,681,776, forward strand.
TTGGAAAAAGACGAATAACAACCAAAACACATCTACAAGCTTTGATAGTACTAAAAGTTTTGTTCAATCTTTGAAAAGCTGCATGCAATTAAAGCAGTGATGTTCACATAGTACCACGCGTGGTGAGACTCTACGACAGTGATGTTCCCGTAGTACCACGCGTGGTGAGACTCGAAAGCTTTATTCGAGAATTGAAACACGTACACGATCGAATGCACGAAGTTCTTGTAACCAGTTGGCGCTGAAACTTCAAGTTGTAAGGTTTGCCCCCTCTTGATCGTGTGTTTTGCACTGCACGAAATGTTTGAGGCATATGAAAGTGCTTTATTTGCAGAATAATAATAATAATAATGATAATGGTTGTGGCAATTATAATGATAGTGATAATGGTAATGATACTGATAAGGCTAATGATGATGACAATGATAATTATAACAAAATTCTAGCCTAATACCTACACAACAATTTTTGTCAGTGCAGAGAGCGAGAGAGCTACAAACACAAGCTCAAAAGTTGAAAATTGTAGTAGTATACTGAATTAAAGCCATGAAAGTTTAAAATACGATTGGGTTGCCCTCAATAATGATAGAAACAAGATTACGCGTTCCGCAGTACCGTTATCTAATGCTCTCTTTCTCAACTGAGTGCATGACGTCACACGTCAATGTGCGATTTCTTAGGTAAATTGATGAAATTGAAAATAAATTCTTTCGAAAAAGTAAAGTAAAAATATCTACACTGAAAAAAAATGTTTTGAAATTGACAACAGTTGTTATTAATTTAACGAATTTTGTGTTTAAAAAATAGCTTGCAACAAATTTCGTCAAAGTAAGAGCAAATGTGTTTAAAACTTTCGAAAAACATATAAAAAAAGCAAAATACGAACAACTTTTTTGAACACATTGTGTTTAATTTTAACTTTTTTTGTCAGTGTATTTTTCTGTACTTTTATCTCCTAAACTATTCGAGACTGACAAAATTTTATTGTACTAATAGGTTAAGAAGGTCCATATACATACATATTATAATATAAGAAAAAAAAATTTATGCGTGAGTGTGGGAGTAAAATTAATCCAAAATCTGACAATATCGCTTGTGACGTCATGCTCTGTCTCTCTCATTTGCGGAACGCGTAATCTGGTTTCTTTCATTCTTGGGTTGCCCTCTGATGGTATGTAACAGAAAGTAGATAAAAGCTCTAGTTGCTAATAATAGAAAGATTTGTTCTTTCGACCAAAAGTAAACTCCTAGCAAATTTCTCGCCAATTGTCAGAATCTAGAAAACTTTAGTAGTGAAAGTCAAGCAAGACTACTGATGAGTTGGTGTTCAAAACTGTGGAAGAAACGTTATCATGAACTTTCGCTCATACTTTTTGACGATTTCAATATTCTCTTCGATAAAGATGATGGATTGCGCTTAGTGCAATTTTTTCGAAAAGAACTTGATTTGGATGTAGTTTTCTGTTAGAACACTTGGGACGATTAGGTATGGTACAACCCATTGATTTGATGTTTTCACGATTTGTAACTCATGTAATTTGTGGCGTTCACGTATCGTATTTAAGTTTCTACAAAACTATTGCCAGATTATTTAATAATTATATTACAATTCATAAAATAAATAATGTTCTATACATATTCTTAAGTATTAGTATTTATGTAATATGATTTATCTTTGTGCTTTCAGTATTATAAGAGATGCGTTGATTAGCACCTTTAGCCTTTGGCATATATTTCAAGTCAATTGCAGCAAAATTGCAGTCACGCAGGCACGGAGCTGACACGTGCCTTTACTTTTCTTTTTGATATGTTTTCGGTTCAACCCAACCCTCTGCTTGATTGCAAGCCAAGACATAAAATTCACAATTTAATTCGTACTTCATTGCAATTTTTAGAGCAGAATTTAATTTCCTGTCATTTATCTGTTTCCAAGATACTATTCAAAAATTCTTCAAATTTTTTCATGTTGTTTAATTAATCACAAAAATAGGCTACGAGTAAATGAGCCGTCCCATGAACTTCATTCGAATACTCAAAATTCAGACAGCTGCTACTGTGAACGCTGAAAATGTGCACAGAGCGTTTTACAGATTTAAATCAGAGAAAATTCACTGACTGGCAACTTGACTGATAGACTGTTTCACTGATTGATTGACTTATAAGCTCATCGAAGCTACTTCCGTTCCATCTAGAAATAATAATCTTTGCCTTAGTGTCTTTCCTGCATCAGTCTGTTGAAAGAAATATATAAGTTTTGACACGTTATTAAAATGTTAAAAATTTTAATGCTTTGAAAATCAATTTTGAGTTTAGAAGGAATAAGAGCATTTCATAGCTTTTGGACTTTTCAGTAGTGCATTTTAAAGCTTTGAATTTATATGTTACAAAATGTAAGTGGAAAATATAAGTCAGATCTTGAAGATTATCCAGAGTATTTGTTAGTAAATAAGATATAATAAAAAAAAACTAAAATGAATTTAGATACATACTTTGGACATTTGTCTGGATATTCAAAAAGTTAAAGAAATTTATAAAAAAAAAAATATGTGTGTGGCCGCCACGCATGCTATAAGGGAAACTTTAACCCAATAAGTAGAGATTTTTAAGTGGTTTATTGATTTATAGCCCGAACACAATGCGCGCGACGAGCTGCATGTGCCCACTCTGTCGTTGTAGAGAAATGTTGAGCGTCTTGATTACAATAATCGCGACAGCTGCAAACTTCAACAGCCAAACAAAAGTAAACAGAAACAAAAAACAAAGGCTGCATTCAGCCACTGGCTAAAATATTCATAACTTTTGATTTAAAAAAGATAACTACAAAAATCTTACGGGATATTAAAATCAAAGCTTTGAACTAAAATAAAACTAGCAAGAAATGATAAGATAGATTTTTTTTCAACCTGACGTCAATTTTTCAAAAACATCTTTTGACATCTATATATATAAAAATAAGTTGCATTGTGTATGAAATTGATGTTCTCTGTAATGCGTGAACCGATTTTGATTCTGGAAATTTTCCCTGAAAGGTGACGTCAATACGAAGTTTTTTTTGTATAACCGGTATTTATCACAAATTTTGTATGTGTATTGGTTCACGTATTATAGGCATTTTAGTGAACTTATCAACAATGCAGGTGTGAAAAAATACAGGTGCGCACTTATGGTGTATATGGCGAAATATTTGCAGGGTAATTGGAAATAAATGGAACATTGGATAAATTTGGCCAGTCTCACATTAGTTTGCATTTGTGCGAAAAATATAAAAAAAAAAAAAAAAAATAAATAACTGGCCATTTCAGCCCTTGAAAGGACTTTGGCCTAGCTTCTTATGATCAATTGTGTTGTGCGTGTTATTAAGTTTGTACACAATTGACCGAGAACCGGACCTACATGTTTAACGCCGACTCCGAACGGCGATGAACGGAATGTTCTCGTTCTCAAGAAGCTTTACATGGCAATTTGGTTACTCTCTGAGGTTTGCAATTGTCTGCAGAGAGGTGGCGGCCGTACAGAAAAATTATTTTAATTCAAATAATTTTCTGTCGCTGCTGGGGTTCGAACCTGGGTCTCCAAAGTTCTTTCACATAGCGGCCACGCACTTTAACCAACTACGCCACGGACGCCACAAATATAGGAATATTAAAAATTTTCCAAAAACCCCTTTTTTTCAATACCCCCTTTTACCGCCTACAAATCAATAAGAATGCTATATTTAAGACGGGTTTGGTCGAAGTGTGGCGTCCGTGGCGTAGTTGGTTAAAGTGCGTGGCCGCTATGTCAAAGAACTTTGGAAACCCAGGTTCGAACCCCAGCAGCGACAGAAAATTATTCGAATCAAAATAATTTTTCTGTACGGCCGCCACCTCTCTGCAGACAATGGCAAACCTCAGAGAGTAATAAAAATGCCATGTAAAGCTTCTTGAGAATAAGAACATTCCGTTCATCGCCGTTCGGAGTCGGCGTTAAGCCTGTAGGTCCATTTCTCGGTCAATTGTGTACGAACTTAATAACACGCACAACACAATTGATCATAAGAAGCTAGGTCAAAGTCCTTTCAAGGGCTGAAATGGCCAGTTATTTATTTATTTTTTTGGTCGTAACTATCAGACTAAAATTTGGTAAACAAGTTCGTATGGTTACTGTCGGCAACTATACTAAAACTCGGCGTGGTCTAACTATATATACGCCCACTTTTTAGAAATCGTTATTATTACTGAGTTGTACATCTTTTGATAGTTGAACTTGATATGTAGACGTTATGGGCCCAAGAGGTAATTACTATATATTTGAGCGAACATTAGACAAGTGGAAATAGCTATGGCCACACAGGCCAAATTTATGATATCGAATTGCTTTGGAACTAAATGTCGTATGTAACTATGCAATAGACTCCTAAATTACTCATCCGATTAGCATGAAAATTTGTGTATAGAAGTTTTTTGGTACGGTGCGTGTTTGTGGGCTATCAATTTTTATCCACCCTGAACACCAGAGGGCGCTGTAGTACAAATTTTTTACAAAACTGCCTAAAACTCACAAACCGCTTATGCGACTAGAATGAAAAGTGGTATACAGTGGTTTTCATATACGCTGAGTGTTTTGCTGTAATGTTTTTTGACCTATCTTGAACACCAGAGGGCGCTGTAGCACAAATTTTTTGCAAATCCACCTAAAACTCCCAAACCGCTCATGCGATTAGAATAAAAATTGGTATACAGTAGTTCTCAGGTACGATGAGTTTTTGACAGTATCTTCTTTGAACCACCTTGGACACCAGATGGTGCTGTAGTACAAATTTTTTACAAAATCGCATATTTTTAGTTGTTACATATGCAAATATTTACAAAATATATAAAATATTTCTTAAATTTAGCAATATTAAAAAATTTTCGTTATTTTGACATCAAAAACATGAACATATCTTGAAAACTATGAAAAATTTTTCTACAACGATATCTTTAATGCAACATCGTTGCTCAAAACTGAGAGAAAAACACAATCAGAAATTTAATTTTGTGACTTTCGATTCAAATATCTCCGCTGCTTTTTTATACATTTTGTTAAATTTTGTTTTGGCTTAAAGCTTCATCAAAGTACTATGAAACATGATTGCAATAATATCGTTAGTTGAGTATATATGTTTTATATATTTTTTTCAAAAAAGGTCTTAAATATTGGAGTTTTCCTCAAAAAAAGGCTCAATATTTGTTTTTGTTGTAAAGTAATTTAAATTCAAATTCGCAAATTTTCTTTTTAAAAGCTATAACATTTATAAGTAAAAATTATTTCAACTTTACGCAAAAATTAAAAACCAAATTTGTGATTAATAAAACAAGGCCCTACCCCTTGATTTTTTCGTACAAATTTTTTTTTTCCAATATTGTGTTATTATATTTTTGAAAAAATAAAAAAGATAAAAAATTTATTTTTTAGAAACAATTATCTTAGTATCTCTTACCAATCAAAAGTTATAGCCAATAATCTTTATCCAAAATATCTATACAAAAAGCAAAACGCTGTCTGTGTAATGGCTGGAAAATGACTGAGCCGATAGTGCTGAAATTTTGGCAGTACATTTTTTTCAAGTACGAGATAGTTTAAATTTCTGTCACACCCCCTTTTACCACCCACAAATCAATAAAAATGCTATATTTCCTACGGTTTTCGTCGATTTGGCTACATTTTGATAATTTAGTTTGTATGATCACTGTCGGCAACTGTACAAAAACTGGGTAATGTCCATCTACTAGAAAACTGGGATGGGCATTATATAAGTGGGTGTGGCTCCGCCGATACAGTTAAAATTTGTATTATCGAATAGCTTTGAAAGTAAAAGAAGCAACACTTACATACAAACTCAAAATGGAGTTACTATTTGGTGATCTCCTGCTACTGGGAAACTGTAACGGGCAGTGGAAAATGACAGTGGTGTCAAACTATGAGTCTAAGAAAAGATTTGAATATACCTATTATGTTTCCATATAGTTGCAGGGTGCAGCAACGTGCGCCGGGAAAATGCTAGTATTTCTTATAAAATTCATTCTTCTTCAGAAAAATAAAAACGTTTAATGTAAGCAGAGTAATGAGTTCTCTAAATTACAAAAGATAAAATACAACAAAGCTTAAGATCAGTGATACCCATGATAGAATAAGAAGGTAGGGTAAGGAGCTTTGACAAGACCTACTGCTTATGTCAAAACCATGAAATGCTGTGCTGTGATCTTAAGATAAAATGCTATGACAATCCAAGTTTCATGGTTTCAGTAGGAAAGCGTTTTATATAAAATGTATTGCTGAAAATTTTGATAAATGTGGAACTTCTAAAAAATGTTGATTTATCTTCAACAGTTTTTCTGTATTAAGAAGACTTAAAAAAGTTGTTTATAAGATATCGTATGCACATTAGAATAAAATTTTTAAACAAGAAATTAAGAAAACAAAAAGATAAACAAAAAATTATGGGCAATATTAAAATAGTGAAAATAATGCTATAAAATTACTAAAAAATTCGTTGTTTCAATTATAGATACATTGATTGAAATTTTCTTATTTACCCTATTTATAGTTCCTTTTCTATGTATTTATCCCACATTTATGAAATATGCAGAAAAGTGGCATCGCTAAAATGCATTTTTACATAAGCAGTAGGTTTTGTCAAAGCTCCTTTCCCTACCTTCTTATTGTATCATGGTGATACCCACAGCCTATGTCCGCGGGCGTTTAAGCTTTTGTGCTTTAAAGCTTACTTTGTAGATAGGTACTCACGCATGAACCAACAAGACAATATCAAGCAATCAGCAGTGCGAGAAAAAAGTATTTTTTCGTGGCACGTCATGGGTCACAAAAAAAGCTATATTGCATACGTTTTTCATGCAAAACAAGTGAAAACTTAAATAAAAGTGGAAAATTATAAAATTAACAAGTTTAATTCTAGAAAAAAGTGTTTGAATACTTTGTTTGTTTATATTTTCATGCAGTAACGAAATTTAAAGTAATTTTTTTTTTGCTGTTGCAATTATTGCACGTCGCTACAGCACACTTCATTTTTATAAAAAAAACAAACAATTACTGAATTATAAACACTAATAATTCTTTAAAACTTCAAGAAATTATTTTTCACATATAATCGCTACACGTAATCAAACCAATTGTGACCGATGACGTCAGACCTACCAGCTTTGTTTTGTTTACAATACGGCAAGCGCCAATTGTCACTTTTTATTTACACGTATTTCTTATGGGACGTATTTTGGAGACTTGTCGCTCAATATTGTCGCCCGACGTGTTGCCGCAGGCTTCAATTTAATTTTAATTTGGCAGGCAGCAAGAGCAAGTTTCTGCTATCGTTTACGTTTGTTATTACTGGTCACATTCAGCAAACTGAACTGTTGTGAAATTTAAGGCAGCTATACCTTAGTGAGGGATGTTTTGCTTGATTTGTATTCAGTGCTGTAAGATCTGCATTCATATTCAGAATTTTAAGTTCAACTAAATAATGACATGAAAATCCATAAATTAATGCAAAATTGATTTATAAATAAAATTTTAATTCACATTTAATTTTAAAAACTTGATTAATTATTCATTTCACTAAATCATTTTTGCTGTAAATTTTTCAATTTTTTATTCATATGAAAACTATACACAAAGAATGCAATTCACAAAGAATTTTCAATTATTTTTTTTTCACATTATTCATAAAAAAAAATAACTGGCCATTTCAGCCCTTGAAAGGACTTTGACCTAGTTCTTATGATCAATTGTGTTGTGCGTGTTAAGTTTGTACACAATTGACCGAGAAGCGGACCTACAGGTTAAACGCCGACTCCGGCGATGAACGGAATGTTCTCGTTCTCAAGAAGCCTTACATGGCACTTTGATTACTCTCTGAGGTTTGTCATTGTCTGCAGAGAGGTGGTTGCCGTACAGAAAAAATTATTTTAATTCAAATAATTTTCTGTCGCTGCTGGGGTTCGAACTCGGGTCTCCGGGTTCGTTGACATAGAGGCACATTATTCATATTTTATTCATTATTCATCTTTTATTCATTATTCATTTTTAATTCATTACTAATTGCCTATATATTATTGATTTTTTTATTTATTAATTGATACACGCAAAGAAAAAAAACGTTTATCGCCAGTTTGCCGCAAACGAACTTCGTTTGTCGTGCTTGGAATCGTTTTTTGGAAACGTTTCAACAGTTGTCATAAACGTTGAACGAAAAATAAACAACATTTTCAGTTGTGAGAAACGAGTCATTTAGTTGCAGGAAATTAATTTCGTTTGTCATAATCGCGAGTGATTTTTAAATTGCAGCAATTGAAAACTTCGTTTTTTCCCAACTGAAAATTTTGTTTATTTTTCCCTTCGTTGTATAAACATAACGCTTATAGTTTAGAGTTACTTTTAAGACAAATTGTTACCATATAAGGAAATTGGTAGTTTGCTTAATACGCGGACGAAGATAGCAACAGAGGTGGAATCCATAAGAAGACGGACGGACATAATGAGAAAGATTATTAATATAAAAAATAATAATGACCGAAATAGCTTGCGGTTTATATATGTAAGATATATTTTTTAGTTGTGACAACTGAATATTCGTTTGCGGCAAATACAGCTCGCAAACGAAGTATAGTTGGTGAATTTTTCAGTTGTGGTAAACGAAAAATTTCTTTGCGTGTATAAATAAAACGAATAATTAATAAATATTTGAAATTTGAAAGTGAAATAAGATTTTAATTTATTAAGTTTGCTTTCATTGAATGGATAAGAGTTATAAATAAGATACTCTTATAAGAGTTTTGCATTCATTGAATGGATTCTTATTTCGTTATTCCGTCATTCACTTTTTTGAAAATTAAATCAAATTGAATGGATTTCTTTTTCAGCTCTGACTGTGTTGTTATTCTAAACGACAGTGTTAAGTCGGCTGAAAGCAGCCATTGTTTTTTGTGTACCATGCTTGCTGCTGAAGTTTGATGCTATCGCGTTTATTATAATCAAGTCGCTCAACATTTCTCTATAGCGACAGATTGGAGACGTGCTGCCCGCCGCTCGTCGCGCACATTGTGTTCGGGCAATTAGACTTGGGCATTTTAGTTCACCACAAATATCGCTCTTTTTAGTTCAATCGTGTGTAATGAACTAGTTCGTTCATTTAGTTATTTTAATTCATTCGTTATTTAAGTTCGCTAGGTCCATGATACAACCACCAGGTAGTATTATTCGCTGAGAATCAGTTGTGGAAAAACTGTCAATATGGGCAAATAGTGTCAAAATGTTGCGAGTAGGTGCAAACAATGTTAGTTATTAGGGGTATTTTCGCAGTCTTGAAATGCTTCGAATACGCTACTTCAAAATCACGCTCCTCGTGCAAATAATCTATGATAGTGATTATCTCACTATCTTTCCACTTCTTGCTTTGCGTTAGTTTTCTTTTTTAGGCTCCGTATCCATTTTTCCCTTTAGCTAAGTACAAATTTTTGTTTAAATATTAAGAAAACCAAAATTAAGTTAACTGCTTACTCAGAAGCACACAAAATGAATAAATCAAATTTGTTTTAAACAACTGACGCACAGTTGCACCTCCACGCAAAACATGGGTGCCAGTGTTGGACAAATGGCACGAATTGCATAATTTGTTTTCTCGTGTGTTTTGTTGTTGTGATGTTGCGCAGATTGCAGAATTCTGCAATTTGTGCAATTTTTGCATCTTGCAAGGGTTCTGCGAGAATACCCCTATTGTATTATTTAAAATGAAAACAGAGCGATTTTTATAACAATTTTTCATATTTTTCTTTTAAAAACTTCTTTAAGCGCTTTGAGCACTTTTTGGTAAAGGGTAAAACAAAAGAATCGCGATATCATCATGTTCCTTACATCAAGAACGAATTTGTTTCTATATGTTTCAAGCGTGATACATACTTACATAAATACATATAAGAACTTGTGCGCTATGGCGTACACTGCCAATACAGTTGTACTTACTCTTATGTTTATTTCTAACTTTTCTAACAATTTGTTTGTGTTGTTGAGTTTTGTTGTTATTGCTGATGTAGTCTTCAAATAATTTTGAAAGTTTACATGTGGGAGTGTTAATAAAATAAAGATGAACACTTCCATATACTCATTTAATTATATTTGTTTTAAATATAAAAAACAAAGCAAAACCTAAACAAAGGTTTAACTTCGTCATCAATAATTTCGTTCTAAATATTTTAAATTATTGGCTTAAATATAAAACAAAAATCCTCTTTTACTTCTTGCTGTGATTGAAATACTTCTATTTAACACCGATTTGACACTATATGCCAAAAGTAACGAGTAAAAGCAAGCGATTAATACTACCTGGTCATTATATTTATCATGGCTAGGTCTTTTAGTTCGTTTGGATAAACCAAGGACTCAAACCATAGCTTGGTAAATTTAGTTATTTTTGCTCTCGTTCGATTTGTTCCTACTCGCTGCAAAATCAATTGAATCTAAGTGAACTAAAAGAAGGAGAAACTATGAACTAGTTTACATAGTTCATGAGTGGGAATAGTTCAATTGAACTAGTTCGTTCATGAACAGCTATGGGCAGAGAGCGCTCTTGGAGCGTTGAGCGCAAGAATTGAGAGGAAAGGTTTATGTAGCAACACAAAACGCAACAACAAATCAAAGAAAAAAGACAAACACAGAAGCTTTAAATGTAGGTGTGCTCAAAGCCGTTCAAAGGTTGCTGTTGTTTTTACTTCAACGTTTTCAATATTGTTTGTGTTTTCAATTGCCGATTGTGAGCGCTCTCTTTTTGAGTATATTTTTTGACAGGAGATGGTTTCCCAAGCAACTGTCAATGCTACCTTGTATTATTATACCATGCCCAAGCCTTTTCAGTATCTATTGGAATTTCATGCAGAATTTATCTTTATCAGTGCAAAGCTTTTGATGACCTTTTATGCATAAACAAAGTATGTTTGTAGAGTTTGGTGACCACTGCTTTATAGATATATAAATGACTTGTGATTAAATAATCGTTAAAATTTTTGTAAACTTTTGGAAATATTGACCTTCGTACACAATGGAAACTTAGTTTTATTATAGCAAGTCCTTGTAGTAAGTCTCGATATTGTTTTTCATTGGTTGTTATCTTCCATTGAAGTTGTCTGCTAAGGCAGACATATGCAAAGTCATATGTTATAATTATTTCCATTAAATTCAAAGAGTTAAACTATTCATTAAACATGATAAATCACCTTTTAAATAAGTTAAGGCATCAAAAATAAATTAACATTCCCCTTTTAGAGTTGGCATAAAAAAAATGGTACGGAGAAATGTAAAAACGAGTTATAGCTACCTCTAAACATTACTAGTTTTCAATAAAATTTTCAGGAACTTCTATTTAAGCATTATCGAAGCTTTTTCTCAAATATACTCTTTAAAAATTAAACGTTTCTAAAACGGATAACGGACGGAAACCACCAATTTTTTATCGTAAACACCCCGTATAATAAACATTATCGCATAAGTTTCAGTCATTTCATGAAATTTAATCGGTTATAGATCCGCCATTTTGAATTTTGAAAATATATTTTTGAATTCGTGATCAACGGCCTCAAAAACCCTCTTATACGCATTTTCTTGTAATTTTAAAGCATTTTATGATATTTGGTCGGCCATATTGAATCCGCAATCTTTAAGTTAGAAAGTCTAACCTCAAATTCGTAACCAGCGATTACAAAAACCCCTTGTTTATATATTTTTGGGACACTTGCATCATTGGAGTTGTGAATTTTTGGTTTGGCACCGATTAGTAACATTATTGATGCGAAAAAGATTAAAAAAAAAACTCAAAAAATTTCGTTATTTTTTTAATTTAAATGCGCCATATTGGTTTCTAAAGTCATTATTACGCAAATCTGACTGCACCACTCGAAAGAGCGACCACAAAAATAGTAGAATAGGTATGTTTGAAAACAAGTCTCAAACATCATATTAAAATTGTGCTCTTCCCAGACTTGATGGGTTAATGTGATGTTGTTGATGTTATACGATTTACTGGTTCCAGCGGTGCAGCCAACGCTTTCTATGCTGGTTACTATTCTTGCTCCACCATCTCTATATGCTCCCAGAAAGACCCGTCCACGCAGTGTAAAGGCAGCGACAAGCATATTTTCTCCCTTCAGCTGATAAGCATATTGAATAATTGCTCGATTTTTTCTTGTTAGGCTAAATATATAAAAATTAAAAAAAATATTTGTCATGATAAGAGTTCACAGTCAGAATTCTGTGAAAGAAGGGTTGTTGTTAGAGCTCGCACTTGGAATTCTTTGCAAGAATGGACATTATTAGCTCACACACCAATTCTTAGATGGAATGAATATTTGATATACATATATATACATATATTTCGAACATAAATAAAAAGAACGATTTTTTTTTGTTTTTTTTTTAATTTTTTGTTTTTTTTTCAAGGACAAACATTTTTTGTCACAATATCACTTGAGACACGTAGACAAATAAGAAATATTTCGTGAAATTAGAAAAACAAACAAGCGAACAAACAAGAATTATTCTTCAGCAAGATAATACGAGCTCCCACACATCAACTAAAACGTTTTTGAGCACTTCAAATTTGGAATGAATGGGTCATCCGCCGTACAGTCCTTATATGGCACCCAATGATTTCTTTTTGTTCCCACACATCAAGGACAAACTGTGTGGACAACGATTTTCGATGCCAGAAGAAGCTGTTGATGTATTCAAAACTATGTTTTGGAGATGTCACAAGCGGAATGAGGTAATTGTTATGAAAAATGGTTCGAACACATGCAAAAAGGTAATAAACATAGAAGAGAATATTTCGAAAAACAATAAAGAAAAAAATGAAATCTTTATCGTGGATTACTGTTTTGTTTGGGGCTCATAAGCATAGATCCATAAATCCAACACCTGCTGATTTTTTCAGAGTTTCCTTGCATCAATCGACACGACCCTTTTTATGAGCAACCTTCAAATTATAGGTTATCCAACGGGAACAAATCTTCCTGATGCATAAATGCTCATGGAAAATTGAATGTATGCTAGTCCTACTAATGCCTTAAGATGACTCCATCTCACGGTATGTTACATGTCGGCCTGCTTCTAACGGTTTAGGCACAGCATCGATGTTTTTTGTCACAACAACCGTTTTTGGACTATAGTCACGAAATTCATCTTAAAGAGAACGACGACCACGCATGAACTTATTGAACCAGCGTTTTACAGTCGCTGGATGTTGTGCTTCATCACCAAAAGTGGAATTACAGTATCGGACAAAAAATTTGCAACTTGTTACGAAATTAAAACTTTTGATAAAAATATTAAATTTTTTACAGTGTATTATTATTTTTTATATGTAATTATTTATTTGTAATTAAACCATCAAGCGTTTACATAAATTTCGTGTTCCTCTCTTAAATTGCAAGATTTTCTCTTCTAATCGCATGAAATTCTGAGCGAGACAAAACATTTACAACTCACATGCAACAAAAACAAAAAAAAAAAAACAACCGTTACTCCAACAATTAATTATGCAGAATATTTCAACTTCTAACTAAGTTGGTGAAGTTTTCACGTTAGTTTTAAAACAATTTTGCAAGAAATGTTGCGCCGAAAAAATGAGTCCAAACCAATTCGGGAAAGCACTTCGTTGGAATATAATTGATGACTTTAATAGCGAATTTTCTCAAAAAGATCTTTAAGAAAAGTATAAAGTGCATAAGTCGTTAATTTCGCAAATTATTTCTTGATATCGTGAAACTAAAAAAATTGATATGGAGCATCATGGAGGCTACCCACGTAAAACGACCTGAAGAGTTAAAAACTTACTAGTGAGACATGTGAAAAAATAAACCTTTTGCATCTGCTTCATATCTTGTCGAAGAGTACCAGTTGCCAATTTCTTCAAGAACTGTGTGTCGTCGCCTGGTTGATGCTGGCTTACCTTCTTGTTGCCCATCCAGAAAATCTTTGATTTCAAAGTGGAACCAAGGAAGCGTGTTCAATTGGCAAAAATACACCTTAATTGGTCAGTTGAACAATGGAAATCGGCCCTCTTTTCAGATGAATCGAAATTAAATTTGATTGGCAGTGATGGTATGACCAGGGTTAGGCGTATCAGAGGAAAATGTCTTCAAGCATCGTACTTCGTCAAAACTGTCAAGCATAGTAGTGGGCATGTTATGGTCTGGGGATGTTTTTTGAATGCAGGAGTAGGCCCTATTTACCGCATTGAAGACATTATGGATCAACATGTTTACAAAACTATATTGGAGACCATGATGATGCCATTTGCTGAATGGGAAATGCTGTTGCGCCTGACGTTCCAGCAAAACAATGATCTTTAGTACACGTCAAACTTGGCTTAGCGACAATAGAATTAATGTTTTGGAGTCGTCCGCGCAATTCCCAGACCGTAACCCTATTTAGAACCTTTGGAAGATAGTAGAACGCAGAATATACCATGAAATGTGAAAAATTCGATAGAATTTTTTTTCAACGAACTCCAACGGCCTAGAATGAAATTCTGATTGATATGATTCACAACTTAATAAGCTCAATGCAACGTCGCTGCAGAGATGTTATAGCAAATATTGGATTCGCTTCCAAATATTAATTAAAATGTAATATTTTTGCTCAAATGAATAAGTTGGGCTCCTGGAATTTACGCCCGATGAAGTTACGCCCGAAAAAAGAAATAGAAAAAAGCCCGATTTTCGATAGCATTGAATTTTGGAAAAAACACCCGAATTTGAAATGGCAATTGAGCCCGAAAGAAGGAAATTAAGCCCGAATGGTTTGGAAATTAAGCCTAAAAAAATGGAAACTATGCCCGAAATTTTCGGCAGTGTTTCGGGGTTTATTTCCAAATTCTTCGGGCGTAATTTCCGTGATCCAGATTCAATGTACGACTATCAAAATGGTCCCGGAATTTACGCCCGATGAATTTACGCCCGAAAAAAAATGGTAAAAAAGCCCGAAAAATGCCCCAAATTTCGGGTGATTTTGTCATGTTTTTGGGTGTTTGTGCCAAAAAATGTCGCGTTTTTTTTCCAAATATTTAAAATGGAAGAAAGACCCGAAAAAAAAAATTGGAACTTAGGCCCGAAAAAAAATCGGGCATTTTTACCAAATTAAAATAAGGAAAAAACGACCGAATTTTTGTTTAACCACCTCCCCCCACCACCTCCGCTGTAATTTTTTTTCTTTTTGAAATTTTTTGATAATTAAAGAAACTTGTTGTTTTGAAAAAGAATCAGTATTTTTGATATTGACAAAAACATGACAAAATCACCCGAAATTCGGGGAATTTTTTTCTAGGAATGAATGCCCAATTTTGTATGGAGAATTTCGGGCTTTTTTACCATTTTTTTCGGGCGTAAGTTCATCGGGCGTAATTTCCGGGAGCCTAAATTTCTTGTGTTTATTCCATTTTTTTGCTGAAAAAAAATTTTAAAACCACTGTAAACAACACAACCCTGCAAACATTTTCTGAGTACCTCAAAAAAATGACTCTAAAAAGAGTATTTCTTATGCGTGTTTTATGAGTACGCAAAAAAAAAGACTCATAAAGGAGTCTTTGATATGATTCTAAAATGATTGCTCAAAAATAAGACTCAAAAAATAGTATTTTTTATGCGTGTTTTATGAGTATGCAATAAAAAGACTCATACAGAAGTCTTTGATATGATTGTAAAATGATTGCTCAGAAATAAGACTGTAAATAGAGCATTTCTTATGCGTGTTTTATGAGTACGCAATGAAAAGACTCATAAAGGAGTCTTTGATATGATTGTAAAATGATTGCTCAGAAATAAGACTCTAAATAAAGTATTTCTTATGCGTGTTTTATGAGTACGCAAAGAAAAGACTCATAAAGAAGTCTTTTATATGATTGTAAAATGATTGCTCAGAAATAAGACTCTAAATAGAGTGTTTCTTGTGCGTATTCTATGAGTACGCAATAAAAGGACTCATAAAGGAGTCTTTCATATGATTCTTAAATGATTGCTCAAAAATAAGACTCAAAAAAAAATATTTTTTATGTGTGTTTTATGAGTACGCAATAAAAAGACTCATACAGAAGTCTTTGATATGATTGTAAAATGACTTTAAATTTTTCTACTATTACTTTTTATTTGAAATGTTTAAAAAAAGATATTGTTGTCCTTTTTTTTTATTTTTCAACTATCAAATATTTTAAATAAATTTTAATCTAAAAATATATTTCAGTCTAAAGGGATCATAATTACTTTTATGAGTTCTGAAAGAATCCTCAGTATGTGTCTTTAAAATTCCATTCCATGATTCTTAAATATTACTTTCAAAAGTGTCTTAATTTTGAGTCCAAAAGACATTTACATATTTGAGTTCTAAAAAAGTATTTATTTAAAGTCTTTATTATGAATCTTAAAAAAGTATTAAAAATTAGTCTTAAAATAGTCTTAATTTTTAGTCCAAAAGACTCATTTATATGAGTTATAAAAGAGTCTTTATTATGAGTCTTTAAAGAGTCCGTATTATGAGTCTTAAAAGAGTATTTAAAATGAGTATTAAAGGAGTCTTAATTTTGAGTCCAAAAAGACTAATTTATATGAGTACTAAAATAGTCATTATTATGAGTCTTAAAATAGTATTTAAAATGAGTCTTAAAAGAGTATTATATATGAGTCTTAAAATAGTCTTAATTTTGAGTATTAAATGAGGCATAAAACAGTCATTATTATGAATCATATTTTGAGGCCCACAACCTATGAAAATGTACTCATAAATGAGCCTTTTTTGAGCGCATTATGACGATAAACGTTCATTTATATGAGTCTTAAAAGACTCTTTTAAGAGTCATAATGTTTGCTGGGAATAAGCACACATACACAACAACGTTGTGAGTAGGTTCATGCTAGAAAATGTCAAATTTTCAAATGAAACTGTCAAAATTTATCTGGTAATGCTTAGTGTTGCCAAGGCTTAAGACTTAAAAGGCAACCCTCGTTTTAATCTTAGAAATAATAAAATTATTGTTGTTTAAATAGGTCACTTTACAAGTAGAGTTAATGTATTTATTTATTTATTTATTTTCTATATGGATTTGGCTCAAGGTATGAAGATTTTATGCTTCTTTTACGTTTCTATGCATCTATTAGCTTTTTGCTTTTTTCGCTATATTGCACACAATTTAATGCAATTATTTCATATATTGTCCTTATTTTTTTCCATTTGATGATGCTTCTTGTGGTAGGATATTCTTTCTCACTTGCTAAAATTGATTGTAGCAGTTTTAATTTTCTCCATATCTATCTATTTCTATCCATCATTTACACATAACTGACAACATGTCTCGTTAATAGGATTACAGAGCGTCATTTATGGAATCCATTTGAATTGATTTGCATTTCAATGTATGTCTATTGCAATTTCTGTCTATCATTCCTACTAGCTGTCCATTCATAGCTATTTTTGTTCTATATTCTGCTTGAAATAAGTTTCTAATTCAGTTTAATTGACATTTTTGTGCGTACGTACTATGTGCTGTGGTTGGTTAAAATTCGATTTTTAAGGCCTGATTGTCATGATTTTTTCTTAAAATTATGTATTATTTTTTGTTTTTTTTTTTTAATTACTTTAATGAGCTTGAGACCAAAATTCTTGTAAACAAAGAAAATGCTAGGAAGCAATAACCAGCTGTTTTATACTGTCTACTACATATAAACTCATCAGTCGTCTGTGATTCTTGAAATACACTTGCTTGAGTCACTACATTAAAACAACATTCTACAAACATTCCACCGCCAAACCGACGAAAAATTCTGAGTGCTTTTTCCTATGAAAGTTGTGCTATTTCAACACTTTTACATATGTAAACACTTGTACGTAATGTAAACGTAAACATCTTAAATACTTCCAAAAATTGACAACATTTAAATTTTATAATCACTTTAATGGGTGGAGGGGAGACGGGGTATGGTTTTATAGGCGAAAAAAGACATATTTTCATGATTATTTTTTATTTATTTTTTTTGTTTTTTTTTGTTTTTTGGAGATATAAATAATGTTGGCTCATTTATTTCATATACACGTTATAGTTGTACAACATGGGAAGTATTTTTGAAAAAATATTCAATTAAAACTCAATAAATAAGTCCGTGACAGTGATTTTTGTTTTTTTTTTTTTTAACTAGTGTTCAAAATTTCGAAAGGCTCGGTCAAGTAGATTTTCAGTTATAATGTCTACAGTAGAGTGGAACGAATTTTTAACCTCGTGGGCTTCATATATTTTTGAAAAGTACACACAAAAAAATAAATGTCTGCGTCTTTAGTTTTTTCTGCGACAAAACCTTTGACTGCGCCCGAGGGTTTGTATATTTCATTGCCAGACTTATTATTTTTTCTTATTCTGAAATCCAAATAAATTATAAGTTAATTTTTTTTATGCAAGCCTCTTCATTGATGCATAAATAATAACTTGTCAAGAGTTCCCTATGATACCATGTATGCGCCAGAAGATATTCAGGTTCAAAGATCAACGAAGGTCATGGATTTCAGAAAATAAAAAAAAAAAATAAGTCTGGCAATAAAATATATAAACCCTCGGGCGCAGTCAAAAGTTATGTTGTAGAAAAAAACTAAAGATGCAGAAATTTATTGTTTTACGAGGATTTTTGAAAAATATATGAAGCTCATGAAGATTTTTTGCTTCCATACATTTCGTTTCACTCTAGTATACAAACTTCAAAAACGACGTTTGCGAGAAAATCGAATAAAAATTTTTTAATACTCAAACATCCAAAACTAAGCCAGGATCATCAATGCCAGCTCCGTAGAGTAAAAAACTGTCATTCAGGATATCCAATGCATCTTTTTGCTTCTGCATACGTTGGATTCTACCCCTATGCTTATACGTGCAGCTCGTACGTTCACTCTGGTTATTCGTAATTCGCCAGATGCGCGCACCCATTGGGGAGCACTTGCGTCTGTAGGGACGCATTCAAAACGGACAACAAAGCAAGAAACCCTTCCTTGAAAATGCCTTCTGCTACAAATGGTGAAATTTTAACAACGATTGCACTACCGCTCACGGATTTTGGAGAGATTTTACAAATAACTTGATTGAGACTCTCATTATTATTCTGTGTGAAACCTCCAAGACACGGCTGTCAAAGTACGTCCTTACTCAAATTTTAGTTGACCCAGAAAAGTAGAAAGTAATTTGGAGAGTACAAAGGGACTTCCAGGTACTCGCGTCGTGCAGCTGCCAGGCAGGTATAAAAATCGAGCTAGAGGGTCGGTCGTTTGAAACGCTGTATCTTCGTTAGTTTTGCTCAGATTTATTTGAAATCTTGACACATTACTTTCGACATGCTGTACATTCATAAAAAAAATAAATGCAAAAAAAATATTAAAACCTTACCCTACCTCCCATATGAGGGTTGATAAATATATTTCGGGAATAAATATGAAACCAAATTGTTTTCATTGAAAATAGTTTTATTGTTTTTCGAAATATTCTCCAGTATGATTAATACATTTTTGCATGCATTCGAATCATTTTAAGCAAAATTTATCCTATTCCGCTTGAGACACGTACAAAACATAATTTAAGAACTCAACAACGGCTTCTTTTGGCGTTGAAAATCGTTGTCTACGCAGTTGTCCTTGATGTGTGCGAACAAAAAGAAGTCATTGGATGCCAAATCAGAACTGTATGGCGGATAACGCATTCATTTGATGTTTTAAGTGCTCAAAAGCTCATGTGTTTAAGCTGATGTGTGGGAGCTCGCATTATTCATGATAACTTTGGTGCTTGTTTGTTTTTCTTCTATCATGGAACACTTCTGCAAACCAATGGTTGCGTACCATTCCGAATTCACCGTTCTACATGTTTCAAGTTGTAACGTTTCCACATTACCAGTGGAAACGGTTTTTTTTTTAAGAAATAGGCGACCATTTGCTTCGCAGTTCTTCGAGCTCGAACAGCTTTTGTAGGATTTGGTTCATCTTGAAGAATTCATACAGTCGACTGCTATTTATTATCAAGTCATAGGCAAATATCCATGATACGTCACCAGTCACGATTTTATGTACGTATTTTGAAATGCTGCTGTTGTATTTCTTGAGTATTTCTTTGCACAAATCGACACGAGCCATTTTTTTAGCAATTTTCAAAATATGTGGCTTCCAACGTTAATAAATCTTTTTCACAACTTTGTATGTGTTCATGTAAAATGGTATATTTGCTCGTGGAAGTGATGCCCAAGGACGCTCAATCTCATGGTATGTCATATGATGATCAAACATTATCAGGTCGCGCACAGCATCAATGTCTTGTGGCACAACAACAAATTATGAACGCTCTTCATGAAATAGGGTCCCACTTGAATTTTGTGTACCATCCATAAATAGAGGTTTTTGATGTTACTTCAACGCCAAAATACGAATTTAGTTCATCAATGCACTCTTGTTGAGATAATTTATCTCGAAAGTTGAAAAAAAACAATAATCGCAGGAAAATGTTCACGCTTTAGTTTAATTTTTTTGCTGATATACAATTTTAAAGCCCTGTAAAGAATATAATAAAAGCGTAATACACCAAAATGTTGTGAGTACTTATGCTCTTAAAACTCTGAAACTTTTCAATAGAAATGTCAGTTAACTAAAAGGAAATTAGCTTTGCCATTTCCCGAAATATAAGTAGAAGGCTACGTAAAAAATCCTTATGTCCTTATGATATAGCAATTTCACAACTTCTTAAATTTTTAAATGCACTTATGTATATCCAAATAATAACAACAATTATTAGCAAAGCACAATAACCATCAATCAGAAACCAAAAAAAATTGTTTTTTTCATCTCCAGCTTTATATACAGCAATATAAGAGTATGTTTAAAAAAATCATATAAAAAATTCATCACCTACATCATTGTCATCATAAAATAAGATTGATTTTTGTGGTCATGATGCTGCACAAAAATAACAAACACCCACACAAACACCCACAAATTTATTTTTGATTGTTTGCAGAAAGCGAGCTGCTTGCAACAACAATGCCATACGTTTGGAATGCAACACTAAACGCGCTTTAATGCTTGTTTAGTGTATGTATTTGTGTGTGTTTAAGCCATCAAATTAATCGTGTTTAATAAAAGCAGCAAGTTCAAACTTTATGTTACCAACAAACAGCTAATATTGAGTGTTATTTGAAAATAAATGTTGCGCATACGCCATGGTGTACATGCAAGAATTTCATTAAAATTCTCATTACTATTCATGCTAAACCTATTGCATTTTCAAAATCAGTGGAAATAAAAAAGAAAACTACGCATTTTGAGCTGTTCGAGTGATTTGGTAAGTTTTAACTTTATTATCAATATTTTATTAATAATTAAGATTTAACTTTTAGAGTCTTAATTTGAGATAAGAACAATTTAGATTTATTTAGCTTAATGAATGACAAATAAGATTATATCTTTTGAATGCCAAATTTACAGCTGAAATAACAACAGATTTCATAAAAAGCAAAACTTTACATAAATGTGAAATATAAAACCTTCATTGATTATAATAAATACCCTAAAAATAGTTAAACATTATAGGATGCTTTATTAAACTAAGTCGTAGCAGTCGCTTAGCAAACACTTACGCGCTTGCCAAATCTCATAAAAATTTAATTACAAAAAAATTTTAATATATTTAAACTGAAATTCATTAATTTATTTTATTCTTGGCGTTTTTGAACCAATCCTTTCTTTTTGACGTGACGAAGTTACGTTGTACTGCTCTAGTTTCCAAAAAAGTTGAAAAATAAATTTTTTAAAAATTCATCTGCGTTTCATTGAATTGTTACTCGCTGAGTATAAGAGCTATGATTAAAAAAATAGTATGACCATAAAGGTTATTTCTTTGATTATATTAAAAAAACAAAAAAAAATTTAATACGGCATAACGCAACTGAAAATTTGTTACATGGAATTATTACTCGCTGAGTATTAGTGCTAGGATTAAAAATACGATACGCCAATAAAGGCCTACTGGAAGAACTCACAGCAAAATTAGACAAAAAATTTCTGACATCATGGGGACGCTGAGAGAGCCGCTCAAAGATCGATAACGCAACATTCATGCAGCGGCGTTGCATTTAATTTTTACTCAATGAGTATATAAACTACGATAAAAGTTTAAAAAGGAAAATAAAGTTTTTATACATGGCTTTACGATAAAAATAAAAAACAAAATTCCGGAGTCGTCAGGTCGTGAATATAGCAGCTTATGTAACAGAAATTTAATATCGTTGCATGGAATTATTACACACTCAGGAGGAGTGCTACAGTAAATTTTTTTTTACGACAGCAGGGATGTGTTATTACGCTTCACAACTATATTACAAAAAAAATTTTGCTGTCATGATTTCAGGGATGCAATCACATAATGCAGTAAAAATGCTACAGCCATGAAAAAACGTTGCATGGATTTTTAACTCTCTGACTACTGGTGCAACGGTAAAGGTGAGGTCTTCGGGCATATGACAGACATAAAAAAAAAATTTGACGGCGTGTCAAAAACCCTCAGGGAACCGCCTAATGTGACGCATTTGCATCACTTTTGTTGGATTAATTGAAATTAGAGCACAACCAATGGGGAAGCAAAAAAAAGCTAAACGAAAAACACCAACTCCAAATCCAACAAAAACTCCAACACCAACACCAACACCAACACCAACACCAACACTAACACCAACACCAACACCAACACCAACACCAACACCAACACCAACACCAACACCAACACCAACACCAACACCAACACCAACACCAACACCAACACCAACACCAACACCAACACCAACACCAACACCAACACCAACACCAACACCAACACCAACACCAACACCAACACCAACACCAACACCAACACCAACACCAACACCAACACCAACACCAACACCAACACCAACACCAACACCAACACCAACATCAACATCAACATCAACATCAACACTAACACCAACACCAACACTAACACTAACACCAACACCAACACCAACACCAACACCAACACCAACACCAACACCAACACCAACATCAACACCAACACCAATACCAACACCAACATCAACATCAACATCAACATCAAAATCAACATCAACATCAACATTAACAATAACAGCAAGAAACTTCGTCACGTCAAAACCTACGGGTGTGTCCACGGCACAGCCAACTCTTTTTTTTTATTACTCTCTGAGGTTTGCCATTGTCTGCAGAGAGGTGGCGGCCGTACAGAAAAATTATTTTAATTCAAATAATTTTCTGTCGCTGGCTGGGGTTCGAATCTGGGTCTCCAGGTTCGTTGACATAGCGGCCACGCACTTTAACCAACTACGCCACGGACGCCACGACTGCTTATGGACTGCTAATGAATATGAATATACTTTGGTTTGGACGTGGGGGTATTTTAACTTCGGCCCAGTCGAAGATTATTTCTTATTAGATTATGATTGTTTTTTTTTTTTTTTTTGTTCGAAATGCTAGAAACAGGCACTTTGAGAATGTTTAAAAAAAAAGGTTTAGTTTCAACAGCTATAACTTTTCTATACGATTTTGGTTTTTTAGTAGCTTGATTGGACCACAGTGAAAAGTCATGCAGGACTACTGATAAGTTGGTATAGCGGCCAACGAAACACTCTGTATAGTCAAGCTGTGTGATTTGCTCTATACAGAGCCGTTTTTGTTGTTGTTGTTGTTGCTTATTGTTTCCTTTACTGTCTTCATGTTGCCTTGTTGTCAGCATATCTAGCCTAATGTTAAAATTTATTTCAAATAATTCAAAATATATCAAACTTTTGGAAACTATGTCAAATAAATTCAGAATATATTAAAAAACTCAAAAAAAAAACCAAAGAAAACAAATAAGAAAAAAAAGAAAAATAAGAAAATTTGTCACATATCAAAATATTTACACGCATGGTGGAATAATTATAAGGTGTTCTCATCCCATGACATTTTCCAATCTACTTTTTCACATAAATGTTTTTGTATGAAAATGTCAAATTATGGCAGCCTAGTTTTTTCTGATATTCCTGATGAGAACACCTCATTGTATTTATTCCACCATGATTTACACAAAAAGAAAATAAAATTACTATTTCTTAAGTGGAGAGGGTAGCTTCAAGAAACTTTTGATGTTTGAATATCAAAATGTTGACGTATGTAATTGTAACAAAAAGTCATTGGATTTATCTAATACACAAACCATTATTTACACTCTTCCCACTTAAAATCGAAAGTGTTCCTATTTTAACCACAAAGCAGCTACAACATGTTTAACATGTTACAACAGGTTTTACAACATGAATAACGAAAGGCTTTTTGGCAATAAAAAGCTTTTTAACTATTGAACGTTCTAAAGCAATTTTACAATATTTTTTTTCGTAAACACGGCTGTTTACGAAATACAATAAAAAAAAAATGGTGTTAATATATCAACACAGACGTCAGATATCTCCATTAGAAAACTACAGCGAATGAAAACTATACTCGGGGTGAAGATACTTCGCTTAGTAAAGATAAAACTACGAAATCGATCAACTTCAAGGTTGGTACAACTTTAGAGCTTTTTCTTTAGAACACAACTCCTATGTTACATTTCAGTGCTTATAAAACACCAACGTGCTGGACTTTAACTTTTGTCACGAAGACCAAGATAAATAAACAAACTATTTTAATAAGAAAACACAAGTTGATTTATTTAGTTAATTAAAGAACATTTTAAAAGAAGGACAAATAGTAATTTTAAGACAACGAAAATTATATGACCGCAGCGCTCGTGCGTTACTTCTTCTGTTTTTCTTTATTCATTTCCTTGACGAAAACAAGGGCTCCATCTCACTGCGTTAAGCTGTAAAGGCTGTAACTTAAGTCGCTTGGCACTTTGTAATATGACATGGCAACTCTTTTGCAAAAATATTGTTAACACTTTCGACCCAAACGTTGCTTGAAAGCAATTTCACATGTTTGTCGTCTTATAGTTAAAGCTACGAAAAATATTTTTTTCTTAATTTATATATTGTTGATTGGTTAGTGTTTTGAGAATCATAAGCAAAACAAATGATGCAAAATTAACTGTTACTTTTCCTCCTATCTTTGGAAGAGTGAAGTGAAATTGTAGCTAATCAGCTTATTATAAACTGGAGTTATCAGATATGAGTGCACTATTTTCGATAATAATTAAATAATATTGTTTTGTAACATAAATACTCTATTCTACACACATCATATAACATTAATTGGAAAGTAAGTTTGAGTTGTGCGCTTCATACATAAAGTAATGATTTTATGAAACTCACAAGTTGCCTCTGGGCAACTTTGGGCTATAGTGGATATAAAATATTTTGTTTTAGTTATGAAGCCGCATATGAGAAGTTTGTATAATGAAGATATAGGAGTTCGATTGGGATCAATCTGAAGATAAGAACAGTGAAGATGATGAAGAAGATGTCTCGACTATGTTGAGTAATTTAGAAGGTATTGCTGATTCTGTAAGTAGATTGCAGACTTTAAAATATAAGTATTCCTGCCTTGGATTTTTCTGTTAAGCTCATTTAAATGAGCGAATATGTCCACCAGATATGCAAGTTTTACTACCCATATCTGGCCTATTCTTCTTTTTAACACAGAAGCAAAATCTGAACCGTGGGCCTCTAAAAACTTCTGAGTGTAATTTTTTAGCTCGTAAATCAGAGATAACACTTTTCCGCGAGAAAGCTATCGAACTTGGGTATGAAAATGAAGTGACTGATGATCTGTTCTTATTTCTTGACACACTACATTAAACAAATGAGAGTTCAGCGGTCGCGACTTGATGTAATTGACAATTTCAACAACTTTTTGTAGGACCGACAATAATTCATCAGGCAGAGACTTCATCATCATAGCTTCCATGTGTAAAAAGCAATGTATATTTTTAATATTTGGATGTTTTTTAGAAGCCCTGGTTACAAATCCCCTAATTTGTAGGTGTAACGTATGCGGAATGAAATTTGCACAACTTGTTTAACCGTGTAAAAACACCAATAACTGTAATGAAGCATATTTATCGCTAATTATATGAGAGGCCAATGTGATCTTGACAAGCTGTAAATATTTTATGCTGGTAACTTCTTAGGTGTATTAAAGAAAGAATGTGTAATTTTTTTGAATCTCATTCTGATTGGACAAAAGCGAAGATTGTTTCTCATTTTGTTGAAGAAGGAATCAATCGTCGAACCATCTACAACATCTTGGGAACGTATGCTGTCAGAAAGACGACATGCAGAAAAGCTGGCTCTGGTAAAAGCTGCACATTAAATGATTCTGCGACAAGGTCTAAGCTACGGAGAATAACTGATGGAAGAATAGCAAAATCGTACAGAGAGTTAGGAAATAAATTTCAATGTGATGGCAAAACAGTGAAGAAGTATCTTCTATCAATGGGAATCCAAAAAAAGCCAAGAAAAAGTAAGCCAATGGTGTCGGAAGCTCAAAAATATGTCCAAAAAGTAAGATTGACAAATTTGGTTAAAAATATTTTTTCCCCACAAAATGATGTGATGTGCATTATGGATGACGAGTCTTATTTCACATTAGATGGTAATGAGTGGCAAGGACAGCACTTTTTTGACGGAAACAAGCAAGTAGAAGACAATGTGAAATATTTTGAACATTGTAAGTTTCCAAAAAAAGTCTTATTGTGGCTCGCAATTAGTCCTTTGGGTATGTCTGAGCCAGTTTTTTTTGAGTCGGGCTTAGCCGTCAATGGTGAACGGTATGTCAACTTCTGTTTGCCAAAAGTAGCTGACTTTATAAGAAGCAAGCACAACAATAAAAGAATAGTGTTTTGGCCTGACCTTGCATCAAGTCATTACTGCCAACAGAGCTTAGAAGCTATGGATAGGCTCCAAATACCTTATGTACGTAAGGAGAATAACCCTCCTAACGTGCCGCAACTTCGTCCAATCGAAGACTTTTGGGCTAATCTTAAACGGAGAGTATATGCCAATAACTTTCGGCCAAAAACCACGAAAAATTTGATAGCCAAAATAAAAACGGAGCTTATCAAAGTGCCAACATCGGTATTTACAGGTCCAATGGCAAAAGTGCCTCTAAATTGCCGCAAGGCCGCACGCATTGGGCCCAATTTTTTTCTGCATTAACTTTAATCTTATACGTTTCATTTGAAATAAAATTTACCATATTATATACTTTAGTCTTTTTTTAATACAGATTTAAAATTTGTGCAAATTTCATTCCGCATACGTTATTATCTTCACATAGCCTTAATTTGCAGAAGTAGCTGAACAAATGACTGAAGAAGTGGAAATTGACAGTAATATCGAAAAAAATCGATAAAGGTTCTAAGATGGAAATGTAAACCATTTCAACTTTCAAAAAGTGTTTGGAAAATAAGTTTCCTGTCGAGTATTTTACCGACTTGTTCGATACTGAGGTTATTGATAGAAAGGATCAAACAAATTTATATCGTCATCAGAAAAACGGTATTGAAGTAAAATATACTGGAGAGGAAATATAAGTGGTACATTCGAATTTTTTGCTCATGTCCAAGCACATCAGTTACAAATGCTTGACTTCTTTACAATAAGCATTATAATTTATTTAAGTATAACGAAAAACATTGATTAAATTCTAACTAACGTTGCAAATTACCTGTTACAGACCACTTTTACCTTCTCCACCACAAAAGTTGTTTTTTGTGATTCTAAACTTAGCAGTACTCAGTAATAAACTCAAATAAAAACATAAATTCTTCATATAAAAAATCCTATCTTTGAATTTACTTATGCCACTATAGCCCAAGGTTGCTTGCAAGCAACTCTCTCTACGCCCCAAACGGAGGCGCGTGAAGACATACAATTTTGCACAAACACTCCTTGAGTAAGTTAATCATGATTCAAATACCAAAATAATTTCTTGAACAGGAAAAAATTTGGGGTCGAAGGGGTTAAAGGGCAAAATCAAATGGTGTCAAAACAAATAATTCCAATTAAAATCCCACTCAAACTGTTACTTTTCATTAAAGAGTTCGAACTGAAGTAACTTAATTCTTACTTAGAAGCAAAAAACAAAAATTACAAAATAGAAAATTATAGGGTTTGTCTACCCATATGACTTGATAATTCTCCATAACGAGGTTAAATATTTTAGTAGTTGTGTATCTTACAAGGACTCTTCGGTTTAATTACAGGTTACATGATTGCTGCTTGTTTTTCTTCTTTTGCCTCTGCAGCTGTTGCTGTTAAGTGCCTTGGCGCCACACGTGGCAACACTGGCTTGACATGAATTTTTACAAACCAATCTATTAAATAGATAGGCAAGGGTCGAGGTTGTAGCCTTCGGTGTGCACAGAACCAGGCGCACACAAGCTCACCAAAGTTTACAGTTTTGGGTAAAGAAAAAAAAAAAGAATGAAAACAAAAAAAAAACACCAGTAAAAGCAGTTTGATGATATACCCAAGTTGCTCGCATGCATGCAATTTTGTGCATGCGCTTGTGTGTGTGTGTATGTGTGTGTGCAAAGTTTATTTTAAAATTAAATTTACCCATTTAATAAATTTAATTATTTATGCAACTTAATTTTAGTTTTACACACAAAGTGGTTGCCTACAGTAGTGGCCAATTTAATGAACGAAAATTTCATATTGAAATATTTTCTGCCCAGTCCCATGAAATAATTCAATATTTATGGCGCAACGGGTGCGCTTTATTGTTTCAACATTGATTTTCAATTAAAAAATAATACACACAAATACACACACATACACACACAAACTTACAAACTTTAAAACAGCATCATGCTCACAAGCTGTCACGACTTTGTTGGAGCAAATTTTTGTTTAGTTGAATTTATTTATGAAAAATTTATATAAACAAGTTCATTGCTACGATCAAGAATAGAAAAAACAGCCCAGACTGCTTAATGACTAATAAAAATTAAAAAAAAAAAATAATAACAACAACATCACACATCAAACAATTGAAAATTTAATAAAATTTCACATTGCAAAATAAAAATAAAAGAAAACAAACACTTGTAATTCATCAATATTTAGGCTGCGGCCTAGTTTTCCGTCAGCCACTTTAGTTGAAATTTGTTTTAATTCAATAAAGGAAAAACTATGAAAATAATAAAAACATCCGCACAAGCGTGAAAATAACAAATTTGCTCAAAAGAACTGTTGTTGTGCCTGTTTTATTTGCAATTAAAGACGATTTTGCGCCAAGTAGTAGCTTAATTTACGCGCGATTCCAGAAGTGTGAGCGTAAGTGTAGATAATTAATTATATGTGTATGTAAATGATAGCATGGAAAAGTACTTTAGATATAAATGTTTTTTAGGAAATATTAACTTAAAAAACAATGGTTTCCCATAAAATGTTCTATGTTCAAAGAATGCAGATAGGAACTGTTTTCAAATGCGTTCATTTTAAGGTGAATTAAAACCGCTATACGTGGGCAATTTTTTTTTTAATTTCCCGCGTAGTAACTTCAAATGCAACTCTGGTCCTGTCAACTGCTATTTGTAAATAGACTACTGTCAAATTTTAATCAAGCTGTGTCATTCAGTTTGTGCTTGACAGCCATTGAAAACAAAAAACCTCGGAAAAATCAACGAAAATCAAGCATTATTTTTTGCCAAACTGGTTCTGTCAACTGTCACATTTTGAGCAAGCTGCGTCATGTAGTTTGTATTTGACAGCGGACGGACAAACTCGTGAATTTTAACGAAAATGAAAAAAAAGTGAATTTGATGTAAAGGGTGTCTCAGTAAGAGTGAATTTTTTTATTTTAAAATAAAAACGCGTATTTTTTGAGAGAGTTGTGATTTTTTTATTGAATTGTAAAAAAGACATGTTCCAATTAAGTATAGATTAAAATATCCGACAAATGGAGACATGGGGTCTCATGCATAAAAGTGAGAAATTACTTTTTACTCGGTATTTTGAGAATTTACTCGTTGTCGTAAGCATAAAAAGTTATTACTCGTTAGAAAGATCTCGCTCATTGAGATGGATCTCAAGGCCTGAGAAACTTCTTAAAACGAAAGCTCTTTGTGAGAAATATCTCAAAATGGTATGCATAATCATGAGATGAAGCTGTCATGTCTGAGAACTTTCTCGGTAAATGTTGAGTCTCCTATCAAGTGATCTCCCAGTTTATTTCAAGCAACTGAGATGGCAGAATACTTTCGCGTTTATAATCCTAAAAAAATATATAAGTCGCGTAGACATCTTGAAGAATCTAGCAGTAAATTTATATTTCATTTTAATAAAAAAACATCGATTGGTTAGCAGAGCATTTCCTAGGGCCAACATTGGAATCGCTTGGTGGAGCTTTTACTAATTCTGAAAAAATGAGAGTATATTTAAGATTTTTGGCTGATCCTGGATTTCAAAATGGAATTGGTGAGGACATAGAATTTCATCAGTCTCTAGGACAAGTGCTTCTTTTTTTAATTTGTGCACCGGCAGATTACATTTCTGTAGTAAAATTTGAGTGTCTTTTAACTCATCAATTAGAAATTATGCCAGCTTATTATTTTTATTATTTGATAAACTACAGTTTTGTTCACTTTCAGATTCGCTTTGGAACATTTTTTTGAAATTTTAAGAAGCATTTTTAACGATTAAATGCTTAGCTTGCTTTAAGGTATATATACGTGTAAATTTTTCGAAAAGAAAAAAATTTTTTTATTGAATGTGTTTTTTATAGTTTAAAGAATATACATCCTCATTTTTAAATCAATACTTAAAAAACAACAGAGGCTATAACGGTTTTCGTTAACCTATGTCTAAGCTCCATAGAACAAATAAAAAACTTTAAACGCGATTTCCTTGGAACTAGTTTTTTTAAAACGGTTCGATAGATAACTCGAAATCTATTGGTTCAATTCCAATGATTTTTTTTGCATTTTGTTCGTTATTTTTTCCTTTAAGAATCCCCCCTAAATTCAAGTATCTTTTTTTTTTTGTTTTTTTTTTTTGTATAAAAAAAAGCGCGCGAAAATGTATCTATTTTTCGAACTTTTTACTTCAATTTTCGCCTTAATTAAAAAAAACCCCCCGGGGGTCTTGCGTAGGGGGGATGCTTAATACAAGGGTATGCTTTAAAATGTCATTTGATTTTTTTGTTTCCGATACATGGGAAAGGCCATATCCATCGAACCGTTTTGGATGTCTTTTTTTCAATGCCATTTTCAGCGCCCTCTATATAAAAGTCAGAACTGTATTTTAAAAAAAGAAAAATATTTTTATAAAGTATTTTTTATATACAATAACCTGTAAAATTAAGAAAAAAAATAATAACTTCTTATACTTAAAAAATTTTTTTGAAAACAGCTCCTATTTTTGGTTGCTACACGTATATTGTACCTTAAATAAACTAAAGCTCAACTGAAGCTTTACGATCGATCTCACTTATATTGAGATGTTTGTCATGAGCTTGATCTCCTTTTTATGCATACAATTTTGAGACTGAGACTGATACTGAGAATGTTCTTATGACTCACTTCTTGAGATTGATCTCACACGAATGATCTCTGAGAAACATCTCATTTTTATGCATTAGACCCATTGTTTCTGACTTATTCGCATAAACCTGAGATTTCAGAAAACCTTAAAGAAAAAAATCGCACGGCGTTAAATCGCATGATCTTGGTGACCAGTTGACGTTCCTGCAATAAATCGATTATTTCACGTGCGGTGTGGCAGGTGGCTCCGCACAGTGGTTGAAAGGTGGAAAAAAATATCAAAATTCATGTTCTCTTTTAAAATTTTTTTTAAATTTACATCGTTTAAGAATTGTTCAATTAGTATAAGTCCAAAATATTTTTGAATAATATTCATTGCTTTTTTGTCTAGAGGCCCTCAAACTCGAAAAATGCAAAAAACCAGAAAAAATGATGAAAAAAGTTGATATTTTTACAGAGTTTCTACAAAAAAAAAACTGGAAGAGATATTCCCCTCTTGTTTCTTTTATTTTTAAAAAAATGTTCAAAAACTGTTCTGCCTATTTGAAATATATTGTTTACTTCTATTTTTTAAAAAAACTCTAATTTTACGTGGATATGAAAAAAAAACGTAAATTAATTTTTTTACAGAATGTTACTTTGTGAGCTCCAAGTTACGCCAAAAAATCTTTCAACGGAATAAATTTATTGATCTTTTACGTAAATGTTTCAAATAATTAAAGTGAGCGCTTTTGAGCCTTTTTCCAAGATATGACCACAACTAAAACTGTTTTGAGAAAAATATAGAGATGGTCAGTCACAAGGCTAAGTTCTATAGCAATTATTCTTAGTATACTTTCAGGCTTGGCTTGTTAGCCAAACTCTTCGTTCAAAAGTATGGCATACTTTATCTTGTTCATTATGGTATCAGTAATATTTCACTGTCTTATTGACCATTTCGTACCCTAAATACAAAAGGGGCACAACTCAAAATTCTCAATTATTCAGTAGAGGCAAAAAACCGTTTATGTAAAAATGGTTGCAAGATTTAAAGAAAATATTGTTCCATTATGGAAAAATACAATATTGAAGAAGGTTCTGCTATATTTTTTTCAATATTATATTATGTTTGCGAAAATAAAACTGAAATTTTTTCGATTAACTAGTGATATTATCTCAAGTTGTGCCTTTTCAACTGATAAAATGTTTTACTTTTGTAAGTTTCCTGACCGTCGACTGAATAGAAGAATAAGAATAATAAGAAAATTCACAGGAGTGATGAAATGTATGTTTTTATTTAAATGTTTCTATTTTAAAATAAAGCTTTATTCATTTCATTAACACATATCAAAGTAGCACAAAGTAGAAATCAAATAATATACCAAAATAATATACCACGAAATTTATCACTTTTTACAGTGATAGAGGCAGAACTCGAAAAAAAACTCTTTATGTGTAATAAAAGTAATCAGTCGTTCTTGAGCACGTAAACGCAACTAAAAATAATTCTCTTTAGTTGATCGTGCAGAAGCAAGACACTTGACATAAAAATAGACATAACGGCATTTTTCCAGTTAAAGAAGATAGTGATGAGACGGAAATTTTTATAGTAGTTAGAGATGTGTAAGGTGAATCAGTTTATGGGAAAAAGTAGATTTTGAAAATTTTTGAGTTGTGCCCCTTTTGTATTTAGGGTGCGATTTAAAGCTCACAAACGAATTTTTAAATTTTTTTGCGACTATAAAAAACTATAAAAAAAAATTAAAATCTTTCTAAAAGATTAGCGTGTGTTTATACTAGGCCTGTACGAGCAGCTTCGAGTACGAGTCGAGTCGAGTAGTGCAACTCGACTCGATTTTCGATTCGAATAACTCGGTGTTTCGATTAACTCGAAATTACTAGTGACTCGAGAAATTATAAAGTAACTCGAGATGTTTTCGAGTAACTCGAGGTGTTTTCGAGTAACTCGAGATATTTTCGAGTATTTTCGAGTTATTCGTACAATTTCGAGTATTTTTTTACTCAGTGGCTGTTTTTTTTTTATTCCATGTTCTCAGCTTAACTCAAACAGGGTTACCCCTTTTCTAATAATACATAAATATTAGTTTGTAATGATAGGTTGGGTCAAAGAAACTATTTTTCCCTTAAATTCTATTAAGTCAAGAAGTCAAAAGAATAAGAGATAGAGAAAGAGAAATACAACTAGATTTGTGCATATAAATTTTCTCATCATTTTTTATTGCTGAACTAACCATTGAAATGAAGTTAAAAGCTACAAACTAAAGATTTTTATGTAAAAATAAAATGCATGATACCGGTTGTGGTATAAGAGATGATTATTTTTCATTCACAAATCACCAGCTGGAGAA
Organism: Pherbina coryleti; assembly: GCA_943735915.1. Taxonomy (NCBI): domain Eukaryota; kingdom Metazoa; phylum Arthropoda; class Insecta; order Diptera; family Sciomyzidae; genus Pherbina; species Pherbina coryleti. Next base: position 138,715,664 of record OX030949.1, read on the forward strand.
AAAAGTCTTTCACTCTCGACTGATGTACACAGAATCGATAGATATCGTAATGTCATGAATGAAAGGTATGTCAATTTTGATTTTTCATTCTGTCACCGCAATATCGGTTATTCAGGAGGATCAACCCCGGGCTAATTACTGTAAAGTACCAATTCCTGGCCAATGAGTGAAATCCTAAATATATTTGTTAGATAAAAAACAGTGCTTTAACCCTTTCAGTGCCAAATGAGCCCTGGCAATGCCAAACATTCCAAACTTCGTTCAGGGTCAGTTTTTGACTAAAATAAGCTGAGTATGAAGTTTGAAAGCCGTATAGAAAATTCTCGGAAATATTTAAAAATGTAATTTTTTTAATTTGCTCTTTTTTGAAGTCGCGAGGCCGCTTGGTCGCGCTCATGAGTTCACTCGGAATAACCTTGAAAAACATGTTATAAAAATTAATTTTCGTATTTTTGATTTTCTCTTCTTTTTCATCACATTTCAATCTATTATTAAAAATGTATTGTTAAAAAGAGGGGTGTCCCAAACTAGAAACAGAGCCATAAAGCAAACTGTTGCCGTATGGCAACAAATATACCGAAAGGGTTAAATGAAGCATGGAAGCGGATGTAACGTTATTCAATTCAATGAGTCGTTTTATAGTTAACTTCGCATCATACAGTGTGTCAAACATGCAGATACGAGAAGATAAATTAAATACGTGTATAAAAATTAGAGCTTTTTTTAATGAAAAGTTAATTATACTACGACGATTTCAACGTTAATACAATATAGAAAACTTGACCCAACATTTTAATGCTTTTCATATATGTAGGTATATTGCTTCGAAACACTTTAAAAGTTCATATAAAATATTTATATATAAAAACCGAGAGTGTATGAACCGAGAATGCTGTTTAAATTTTATAAATTTTAGTTATTTACATTTATTTTTTTATTTTTTACATTGATTTAAATTTTATGTATTTTATTAGAACTACTAGAACGTACACACAATAAATATATGCGATTATTTTTAAAACCATTCCACTGTGATCAGCTATGAGTCAAAACTCATGAGTATTCTAAACATTCAAACCCAATAGAAAATGGAACATATTCCCAAAATATTGAAATCCATGCATTGGAACTCAAATAATATAAAATTATAACGGAAGCTACCATAATATTACAAAACATTTCTTAATTGTTATTATACTTGGTTTGATCCCCAAACCCGTGGCTGTGTTATTACCTCATTTTCTTTACATTTGGACAAAACAAGGCCTTTAACTAAAACATCGCTTCAGTATATTACAACAAGGGTATCAGTAAAATTTGTTAAGTCCTGTTAAGTTGCTAAATTGTTAAAGTTAGCAGCTGTTGGCGTGAACGCACATGATAAGATATTTTACAATCAAATACTTAACTGATATGCCAAAATCAGCATTTGGTTAATAAATAAATAAATAAGTTTAAAAAGCTTAATTTAATAGAAGTTTTACTTTCTTACCTCCTTACTTTCTTAACCGAAAAAGATTTATTTTGCAAAAATTTTTTGTAATGTTACTTTGACAACTTTCAATGCAGCAAAAGATATGTGGTTTAAATTACTCATGTAACCAGTACACAGAAACTAAAAATTAATACTTTTGATACATTTGATGAAATGTTTTATATCTCTATCAACTCCGCTACAAAATTTTTATTTTTTTATTAATAAAGTGCAGTTTTAGAGCTTGAAGCTGTAAATCAAATATAATTTAGACCTTATTATAAGGAATTTCCAAAACGATTCATCACTTCACTTAATAAGCTTGACGTATCCGACCTAAGAAATAATATCTACTAAACAAAAATACGGTGCTGAGCTTGTTTACTTGTTAACAAGCAGCTAAGTCTTTTCCCATACAAAATTTTGACAAATTAACAGGACCTAACAAATGTAGTGAATACCCTTAACATAATGCTGGTTCAGATATATGTTGAAAAATCCATGCTGTTTTATTTTCTACTGGGTGTTTCCACTGATGAGTGAAATCACTCACATACATTCATATTTCTGATCACACCACATGCATATGTTTCCATGTCGATTGAGATCAGTGTTGTGACTGTTACGCTAAGAAATAAAATATGTTAGGCAATATTATTTCTTTGTCCCTAAACCGGCAATAAAACTAATTACTCAGCAGACGTAATAACTTCCAGTAATGTTGTTACTTTTTGGCTAATTATTTAATAACGATTATATACAAGATAAACTTAATTGGTTTTTATCAACTTTTTTTCTATATGTTAAAATTTAATTCAAAAGATAATAGTAATCTGTTACTAATTACCTTTCATTTCGAAATAATATAACATTATTACAGTTAGGAGTCGGTAAAATGTTACAAGTGATTTTTAATATTACTTTAAAAAAAAATATGTCACAACACTGATTGAGATCAACAGCATTAACGGGAACTGAAAAAATATCAAAATACTCGAAAACCACCGAGTTACTCGAAAACCACCGAGTTACTCGAAAACCCCCGAGTTACTCGAGTACCATCAAGTTACTCGAATAATCGAGTTATTCGAGACGAGTTTCGATTCGAGTTACTCGACTCGAATCGTGCCGAGTTACTCGAAGATCGAACTACTCGCACAAGCCTAGTTTATACGCATAAAAAGCTACAACATGAACTACGGATATGAAAATTGATAGGCGGTTTTACATTATCCCTAAAAGTATACTCATGTAAATTTTGAAAGTTGCCATCATAGCTTATGCAATAATTATTAATTTGTTGCAGAATGCAAAAGGTTCATTCAAAATTTTTTAAATAATAGCGAAATGGGCAGCTTTATTTTAAAATTTTTTTTTTCATTGTCTTACAAAATAATTTTAAAATAATATTTTACACTAATATGAACATATTATTTGAACGGTTTAGATGCTATATCACCTTTAAGTTTAAAATTGAGCCGAAAGCCTATGCAGCTAGTGCTCATTAAATTTATATTATATAATAATTGAAAAAACAAGTGCATAAAATTTGAAAAACAAGTGCAGTGAAAATTTTTTGGTGGGGGTGGGCATGGCGGAAAAAACGTTTTTTTTTATTAAATACTTTAACTTAAGATTTCTGACAATGTGATTTCATCATAGGATAAGTCATAGAAAAAATATAGCGTTTTTAATTTTTATGTTATATGGGAGTTAGGCGTGGTTGTGGGCGGATATCAAAAATTTTTTGTTTTTATCTTGATACAGTCAAACTGAACTCATGTGCCTAATTTTATTGATTTACGACGACTACTTCTATTTTTTGACATTTTTTTGTATGGGGCTCAACCACTGTGCGCCGTCTTTTTGAAATCAAATGTCGTCCAGATCCATGCCGTCCAGTTGAGGCCACAAGAACGCTGTTATCATGTTCCTGTAATGAATGCCGTTCAGAGTCACTGCAATTTCGGCTTCAACTAAATAGTAAGGCCCAATCACGCCGCCTGACCAAAATCTGCACCAGACAGTTGCTCTTTGTGGATGCATTTGTTTCTCATGAATTGCATGAGGATTTTCTGAGCCGCAAATTAGACAATTTTGTTTATTCACGAAATCATTCAGATGGAAATGCGCTTCATCGGAGAAGATGACTTTTTTGGAAAAATTGGCATTGACTTCACTTTGCTCCATTACCCATTCAACGAGTTGCCAGCGCTTACCATGATCTGCTGGTTTGAGCTCCTGAGTAAGCAAAATTTTGTACGCATAAAGGTGGATATCTTATGTCAAAATTCGCTGCATAGTGCTTCGTGAAATTTGAAGTTGTTGAGAACGATGCCGAATTGATGTTGTCGGATTTTCGGCGATACTCTCGCTTACAGCAGCAATATTTTCAAGAGACCGACCAGTACGTTGACGCACATTATTCTTACTATCCATAACCGATCCAGTTTCTTTAAATTTTTTGACAACTCTTCGAATGGTTGACACATTGACACAGGTGCAATTTCTCTACTGAAAATTGTTCAAGGCTTGCGAGCGGTCTCAGCATAGCTTTCCAAATTTTTTTTAATAACTTTTCACATGTATAACGCTTGTTCTTTCGTAAAGCGCTCTATTTTTAATAATCGGAATAAACATATGTTCCAACTGCCAAATTTCAGAGTTGCCACTTGCACAAAAAAAATTAACACTAAATTTAAAAAGTGCACTCTTACTGAGACACCCTTTACTTATCAAACATAATTTTTTTTTTTGCGTAAAAACCCGTTACAGAAACCAAGGAAAGACTTGATAAATACTATGGGGACTCTGCACCATCAATTTCAATGGTTAAAAAGTGGTTTACTGAATTCCATTGTGGTCGTAGCAGTACAACGTTCATGTCGCCCAAAAGAGGTCACCCCAAAGTATCCGAAGGAGTTTTTGTGACTTTTCGTAACTGTAGAGAAAACATGGATACATTACAACATATCAGAGAACAAGGAACACTCAAACAAATTGACGGCCTCGGTAGTCGAGAAGGTAGCGTGCTCGACTGCCACCCCAGAGGTCCCAGGTTCGATTCCCGGCCAGGCCATGATCCTTCGCTTTAAACCTTTAGCATTTTAAATTTTCTATCCTCATTTCTAATCAACTGAAATTGAAAATTCATCAATATTTACGACTTGAAGTTGTAGTTGATGGTAGAGAAGTTTGTGGATGAGATTGCTTTATAACTTGAATTGGCTGAGGTAAAGGCATAACACTTGCCTCTGATTCAAATCCACATGTTTCTTGGGCTTTCCACCACGGTTAGAATATCCTACACATGTTTCACTTAATTGCCCTTTCCTTCCCACTAATTTATCACCCCATTTCGAACCAAGGCAGACTTGACTGAACATGTATTCCACCTGTAATCCTTGGTTCAATTATAAAAAAAAAAGTGGACTTCTTCGAATAAACGTGCGCTAAAGAAAGCCAATATGGGTCTGTCGGCCAATAATGGCGTCATGGTGACAGTTTTTTTGGATGCATGCGGAGTCATTTACATCGATTACCTTGAAAAGGGTAAAACGATAATCGTGGAATATTATTTACAGCGGCTGGACAGATTTTGGCGAAGAAGAAACTGCTCTTCCACCATGACAAAGCACCAGCGCATACATTTGTAGTCGCATTGGCAAAAATCCTTAACTTGCGCTACCTTCTGCTACCCCATCCACCATATTCACCAGATGGTTAAATAAGGCAAATATAGCTTAGATTCTCGCTTCTGTTTTGGTCGATTTTTAACACATGGGGCACCCATCTTGCAACCAGCTTTTTAATACACAAACTATCATGCAAAATAAAACCCAGCCAATTGATATATATATGTAGCCTCCACTATCTCCAGCACTATTACTTTTGAATAGTCTTATACGATGTCACGGATTCTTTTGATCATTGCTACAGTTGCTACCAGAGAACGCAAATAAACAAAAACGAATCGTTCTATTTTGTTACGTTCGGATCTTTCAAGCGAACGAACCAAAAACGATTCAAACAACAAAAGAACGATTGGGCGTCTGTTTTGTTTTTCGGTTTCTGTCACTAGCGAAACCATTAACAAAAGAAAACGATTGAGCGACGAAGAGACACAAACGAAACCGAAACAACGATTCGTTAAACGATCGTCGGATAACAACAAAAAAATATGCTTTTTTAAGAGTTATAAACACTATCCAACAGTTTTAGGGGGTCGCTGATTTCGAATCTGAAGTCAGAATTTTAAAATTCAAGATGGTTGATAAGGTTGCCACCTAATATTTTTTTATTTTTACGAATTCGGTGCTGGGGCGAACACTAGGTAACAATGAATCGCTGAATCCGAATCCGTTGTCAGAATTTCAAAATAGTGAAATTTTTAACCCTGTAGGGTTGCCACCTAATAATATGTTGCTTTAAGAGTTTTAAACATTACCCAACAGTTTTAAGGGGTCGCTGATTTCGAATCTGATCTCAGAATTTTAAAATTCAAGATGGCTAATAGAGTTGCCACCTATTTTTTTAATTTTTACGAATTCGGTGCTGGGGCGAACACTAGGTAAAAATGAGTGGCTGAATCCGAATCCGTTGTCAGAATTTCAAAATTGTGAAATTTTTAACACTGTAGGGTTGCCACCTAATAATATGTTGCTTTAAGAGTTTTAAACACTATCCAACAGTTTTAGGGGGTCGCTGATTTCGAATCTGATCTCAGAATTTTAAAATTCAAGATGGCTAATAGAGTTCCCACCTATTTTTTTAATTTTTACGAATTCGGTGCTGGGGCAAACACTAGGTAAAAATGAGTCGCTTAATCCGAATCCATTGTCAGAATTTCAAAATTGTGAAAATTTTAACCCTGTAGGGTTGCCACCTAATAATATGTTGCTTTAAAGGTTTTAAGCATTATCCAACAGTTTAAGGGGGTCGCTGATTTCGAATCTGATCTCAGAATTTTAAAATTCAAGATGGCTAATAAGTTGCCACCTATTTTTCTTATTTTTACGAATTCGGGGCTGGGGCGAACAATTGGTAGACATTGGTCGCTGAATCCGAATCCGTTGTCAGAATTTTAAAATTATTATAAGGTGGCAACTCTATTGCTGAAAATTTCATAATTTTGAAATTCTTACAACGGATTCGGATTCAGCACCCCATTTTTACCTCATGTTCGCCCCAACACCGAATTCGTAAAAATAAAAAAAAATTGGTGACAACCCTATCAGCCATCTTTGTTTTGTATCACCCTCTGAGCGATTGGTTCGGATATCGTTTAGTTTATTTGCGTTCTCTGGTTGCTACATCGTTTGGGTGAACTCATCATGAACTTATACGACCACAATTGAATTCAACAAGCCAATAAATTATTGTCGGTTTCAATGAAGCAGAATCAATATAACACTAGCTAATGTTTTGTAATTTATCGGTGTTTTCAGTAGAAATTTCAGTGATTCCGGTAAGTATTGAATTTACCAGGACTACCACTATAGAATATACGACTGAAGGTTGGATCTATTATCATTATGCTCCGGAACTTCAATCAACAGAAATTATGCAATGGAACAAGATTCGTCGCGAACCACCTCAAGCATACTGTCATTGAATCAACAATACTCAAAGGCAAATTCTACGGTGACTAAGTGCTTATCGGAGGCTTCCATTGATTCCAAAAGATTAACCTTTCGAGTTCAAACGCATTCAAAGGAGTGTGTGGAATTAATCTCGAATTTCCATGCTTCTTGCAAGGTCAATTAAATGGGGCATGTTTGCGTATTGGAAAACCTTCTTCTTGCTTTTTATTTACGCACTGGGTAACAAAATTAATAACTTAGTCTACCACATAGCATTGAATGGAACTAACATCTTTTCATTCCGTATAAACAATTGAATTCGGAAAAGGATTCAAACAGGAAATTTTAACTGTGATTTTTCCGACGCATACATTTTATTACTTAAAGAAAATACTCTTTCCATTGGCGTATTAGGATACCAGGTTAAAAAAGAACATTGTCCTCTTTTAAAGAGGACATACAATACAATCAGTTGTATTAAGGTGGACATTAGAAAGCCGTATAAACTATTCATATAGCAGCATCGTTTCATTTTCTCGTCTACGATGATGAAAACGTTGTCGCTCATCAGTACGTACAAAATAATGTCCATCTTGAGTTCTGACCCTGACCCCTGCAAATGTGTCTTACTGTATTTGTAAATAATTCCATCAAAAATCCCTCCTTTTCATAAAATTGTCAGTGAGCAGGCTGGTTTTAGTGGAAAATGGTTGCTTTTAACATGAATGAATCGTTTTATTACGATTGAAATTAATGGTGTTTTCCTTTCTAACAAAAAATGTTACCCTTACACTGTGCAATATGTTTTCAAAGTCGCCCTCAATTCTGATAAAAATACATATTTTTACCTACTCAGAAAAGAACACAAAACACTGCCCTGCTTAATCAATCAGCTGATTATTTTTATATGTGCCAATAATAAATAAGTATCAATATAACTAATTTTATAATTTGTCATGATTTGAATAAAAATTTGTTCATCAAAACAAAATATCAAATAAACACGTAATATAAGTTTCTATCTATCCTTGTCGTTTAAAGTCTATTCTGATATCGGAGCAACCATCTCCTCTGAGAAAGTTTCACAGGGCAGAAAATGTGCCCTTTTGCCTTACCCAGCAGACACAAGTCAAAGCCTTGAGGATTTTTTTTTCTCAAGTTTGATTTCAAATATGATTCTCAAATTATTTTCAAATCAAGAATTAATGTTTGAATTAACCTTCGAGTAAACTTTGGAATTAGAAACAAAATAGAATTTTTGGGTCATATTGACCCAACTTGAAATTGTATAAAAAACATACTGAAAACTTCCCAAGTGGAAATTGCATAGGAAAGCTGGGGAACAAATTAAATAAAAAATGTGTTTTTGGATGTATTTGCTTTTTATTTAGTGCGAAAATTGAATTGATGTGGAGCAAGTTTCACAAACTGTGAAGCGATGATTCGGACAAACGTACTTCACGCATTTATCACATCGAATGCTGTGTTTATTTGAATTGGGTAGAGGTGGGCACATATGGCAACGTACTCTTTTGCGTGTTTTTGGTGCACGGATAAGCGGATGTAGTTGTTGCTGCTGTTGCTGTTGCTCAACGGGAATTCAGTTTGCGGGAATAGAATGAAAACACAACGTAAAAAATTACGCGATCAGTGCTGTGTCAATTTGACCCAAAAATACTTATTAGGGAAATTTTTTGTACGGGCCAAATTTGATATGTGTGGACATACTTCATGCCAAAGTCATAAAATTCGTATACGATTTATACACTGAGCCAAAATATCTAGCTGATTTGAGCATAAATAAGCGGAGAAAGACGCGTTTAAAATTTTTTTTGGGTCAAATTGACCCAAAATTCGCTTGAAGGTTAATATTTGAGTTCGATTTTAGGTTGATTTGAGAATAAATGTTTTTCTGAACAGTTTGACAGTCATATTTGAAACAGTTTTGAGATCAACGTTTGATATCAATTTGAGAATATACCTATTTCTTAGTTTGAGAATGAAGTCCCATTTTTGTTGATAATGCTATCATCCTCAAATCAATCTCAAATCGATATCAAACATTTGACTTTTGAGAAAAAGATTTGATATCAATGTTTGCTGGGTATTTATGAGTGACATTCTAAGAAACGAAAATGAATTTTCTCAGCACTGAGCCAGTTGATATTTGTTTAGCCTTTGTAGCCTGTTTCAAGCAATTTCACTTTCGGTTTGTCTTATTCGATTTCATGAATTCTTTTGATAATTTTTGCAGTTGCTAGCTCTTTTTGGTGAAATGAACGTTCTTAATCAGAAGTACTTATCCGACCACATTTGAATTCATCAAACCAATAAATGATGGTTAATTTCAGTGAAACAGATTCCACAGAACATTTTTTAATTCATTCCTGTACTGTGCTTATCAACTCTTTCAGCTCCAAGGTTTCAGCCCACATGTGCAACTTCTAATTTTGTGGCTCTGTTTCTAGTTTGGGACCCCCCGATTTTTAACAATAAATTTTTAATAGATTAAAATGTGGTGAATAAGAGGAGAGAATAAAAAATACGAAAATAAATTTTTATAACATGCTTTTCAACGTTATTCCGAATGAACTCATGTACGCAACCACGCGACCACGCGACTTCAAAAAACAGAAAATTAAAAAAATTTGCGCTCAACAATTAATTTTCAATATAATTCAGTGAGAAGGTTGCATTATATTTAATTCTAAAAAATAGGGTAAAACACCCAGTCCTGAGCCCTCAGCCTATTCTGAGCCCCCCACTCATTAAACTGTCTCTAGCTAATAATTGTCTGGATGTCAGTTAAAACAGTAAATTTATAATTATTCGTCAAAATTCGTTCAGTTCGTTCAGCTATCATGCTGAGTATGAAATATTAAGTTCAAAGTGATTTTTTAAAATAAAAAGACGTGCCTCGTACTCTTACTCAGTCAAGTGATTTGCTAAGCAATGTCGACAAGGAGTTAACACACTTTAAACCTTTAGGTATGGACATTTTGTTATGATTTCATTTAACTATGAAAGAGGTTTCCCAAGAAGAAAACATAAAGTTCAAAAAATTGTTAATAAATTTTTAGATGCATACACACATGAAAATATGTTTAAAAATAATTTTCCTGGCGACAAATGGTATAGCGGATTTCTTAACTGGCATCCAAAAAATATCTATTCGAGTTCCTGAAGCAGTAACAAATGCCAGTGCAGATCTTTTGGAAAAAGATTTATGAGGCTGGTTCCATCAAATTCAAACATACTTCGATGAAAAGTCATATGCCCAAAACGAGAACCAGTTTTAGCTCCTAGAGGTGCAAGTAACATTTATGGAACAGATAAAGGAGCAGCTAAAGAGAGCATGACAGTTATGTTTTCATTTTCTGCTGATGCCTTGATAATTCCACCATGATGGTTTTTGCTTATAAATAAAAGAATACCCAAGGATATATTCGAATCAATACCTGAAGGAATAGTGTATACGAAAACTGATTCAAGTTGGATGACTTCGGATGCATTTATATACAATATAAAAGAAGTCTTTTATGCAACACTGGTTTCAAATCAAATATTGGTTCCTGTAATTCTTTACTTATATGGTCATACAACGCATTTAACTTACAGCTTATCCAAGCTCTGAGAATAATTGCAAATTGTTCTGATCTGCATTTGGGTATAAATGCAACAGGAATTTTACAGCCCGCCGATGTGGCTATTTTCAAACCTCTTAAAAGGGGGTGGTTAAAGGAACTGCAATGTTGGAGAATGCATAACATGGACCGACAGTTTACAAAACATCATTTTGCAAAATTATTAAAAAACATTATAAAGTACCTATATAAAAAATGAGACCATAACTAATGGTTTTCGTACCTGCGACCTGTATCCTTTCAATCCCAACGCAATCGATTACAGTAAATGCCTTGGAAAGTCAGGTTTGGATCGAACTGAAATTGAGCACAAAGACACAAAAATGAATTTGTGGTTTATGATTTATATATAATATTATTTTTTATTTATATTTTGTTAACGTTTTGAATATTATTTTTCCATAAAATAATTAAAATAATAAAGTTCTTATTGTAAAAATCAGATGGCTCATAACTGGACAAAAGGTGGCTCAAGATTGGAAATCGGGGGCTCATAACTGGGATTTGGTTCATTTTTTGATAAATCAGTATTTTTAAATATATTGGTCTAATTGGCATTCAAACAAATTTAATCAATTTATTCTTCTTGAATAAACGCGTATTTTAACACTAAAACGCTGCCAAACATGCTAAAAATAACAAAGTTATCATTTTTCAAAGTAAAAAATTCTCTTAAGGGGGCTCAGGACTGGGTGTTTTACCCTATTATTTTAAATATTTCCGAGAATTTTTTAAACAAAACCTAATTAAATATAATATAAGGTACTACCAAAGGAAAACCTTAACACCGACATCTAGAGATAGGAGTCATATCAGATATTTTGAAAAAATTTTTGAATTTACAAATAACGTGCGGTGAATTTTTTGAGTTCATCACACGTTTTTGCTCTGTTCGAAAAGTATATATATATAACATGTCTTTTAAGTCTTGCGCCTAAAAATGAAGACAGTGTGGTTAACCAGTGAAAATGCTTTTATGGTTTTTTTAAGTTTTCTCCAAGATGATCATTATTCCTTTGCATTCCTTTAACTAATTTTCGAAACAGTTTTGCCACTCTGAAGTTGGTACCTCCGAAAACTAGGGTTTTGAAGGTCTCAACGGCCCACAGTTGTTGTTTGGCCTATTTAGACGGAGATAAATCTGTAACTCGGGTTGTAGAGCACGGAATGATTTGAAATTTTGGACTTAAGCTTTTGAAAAGCATATCTTTCGTGTAAATTTCAAACCGATAGTCTTTCTGGAAGCAAAATTACAAAAATTTGTATGGGAAAAGTAGCCTTTTCGCTTCCATACATAACGATTTCCCCAGTTTCTTTAAAATGACATAACTCCTGAACGAAGAGTTCCACAGAAACCGCTTTTTGAAAACAATACATTATGTTTATTTTTTTTTTAGTACACCTAAAATTTATCTAAATTTCTATTTATTTTTTTTTTATAAAATGGAAAATCTAAAAGTGTCTGTACTTTGTCTAGGTCTTGAAATTTTTACTAACATAAGCTTATTATGTCTGTTTGTAAAATAAAAAGTGATTAGGTTGCTCATGACGGTACATCATATTTATTTTAAATTTTTTTGTAGTACCAAATTGTAACCTCTATCTATGGTCGTCCCACATAGGGGTATTTCATCGGTTTAGGCGGCCAAAATTATTTTATTGGGTTAACAGTTTCTAATCATGTGTGTTTTTTGATTTTTGATATCCTTAACCCTGTACGACTATTGGGTCACATTGACCCACCCCAAATTTTTTTGTAGGTGAACACTAAAACCGTTATGTTGCAACAATATTGTTAATTGATGTTTGTTTACTGATTTTTTTATCCTTAACCCTGTGAGAACAATGGGTCATATATGACCCACCTATTTTTTCAACTAAATCTTAAACTATTTTTTGTATAGCAGAAGTGATGTCTGTTTTCAGTTTTTTACTTTTCTTAACCTTCTATCGGTCTTGGGTCATATATGACCCAAGTGATATTTGTTTTTACCGTCTTTCTATTTTTTGAAAAAAAAAAATAATTAATTAAAAGCTTTGAAATTCGCAAAAATTGCTTGTTTTTAACTGTAAAATTAAAATAAATTGCTTGTAAGTTATATTCTAAGTAAGTAAGTAAGTAAGATATTAAATCGAAAGTACTATAGCAGACTGATCTGTTGTTTGCAAATAAATAGCTTAAGGGTTATTTATCGGATATTTAAACTTACCCGATTCTTGAAATTCCAAAAATAATATGTAATTTAAAGAAATAATTGAATTTTATAACGTTTAATAAAAAAACAAACAAAAACGTTATTTTTTTCAAGTGTAGGGTAAGAAAAGGATAAGGGTAAGTAAGAAATACTGCTAACTCTGTTAAGTAAGCATATATTTGACGTCTTCTTTTGAATTCGATTCGATTATAGCTTATTTCGTTTCTAAGATATAGCGCAAAATGTGTTAAAGTTGTATGGGAGTTACCGATAGAGAGTCCGATTGCGCCTTAATTTGAGGATTGTTTAGAAGTTACATAACCGACGTCTACTATTCATTTCGATATTGTAGGTTATCTCACTTCTAAGATATAGCGCAAAATGTGTTTAAGTTGTATGGGAGCTACCGATAGGGAGTCCGATTGCGCCTTAATTTGAGGATTGTTTAGAAGTGTCATAACCGACCTCTACTATTGATTTCGATATTGTAGGTTATTTCACTTCTAACATATAGCGCAAAATGTGTTTAAGTTGTATGGGAGCTACCACGCCCACTTGTCCGATTGCGCCTTAATTTTGAGAATTGTTTATAAATTACATAACTGACGTCTACTATTGATTTCGATATTGTAACTTAATTCGTTTCTAAGATATAGCGTAAAATGGATTTACTTTGCATGGTTGCTGCCACGCCCCCTTGTCTAAAGTTTCATAATTACTTTTTTTTGTTCTTTCCTATATCTTAAACATCAAAAACTATCAAAAACATCTAAAAAATAATTTTCTCCGTCTAACTTGTATGAAACGAAACACTGTGCGGCCTGTTCGAGCGTTGAAAATTGCTCATCACGCACTTTTTTGTCAACGTAATGGAAGAAGAATAAGTCATTGCTTTTCAAAGTGGGACTATAAGGCGGATGCTCCATCAATTCCACATTTCGAGTGCTCAAAAAATCTTTTGTTTGAGTTGATGTGTGGGAACTACCATTGTCGTAATGGAGGGTGATATTCCATCGGTAGTTGGTTTTCCTCAATTCTCCGAAGACTTCCGGCAAAAAAATGGTTATGTACTATTCAACATTAACAGTTCTCTGTTGCTCATGTGGTACAGTTGCGATATGACTGGTTCTTCTGAAAAACCTGGCAACAATTTGCTTGGATGTGCTCAGTCCCCACACAACTTTTATCGGGTTTTTACTCAATTTGAAAGACCCAAACAGTAGATGGCTGATTTGTTTCGGGCTTATAAGCGTATATCCATGATTTGCCACCTGTGGTGATATCGTAGACGTGTTTCAAATTACCCCCGCTGAATTTTTTTCAGCATTTGAGCAACCGTTCAGTTATAGGATATTCTACGGGAACAAATCTTCCTGACGCCTAAATGCTCTTGTAAATTCGAATGTATGCTGAACAAATCCTGACGCCTAAATGCTCTTGTAAATTCACTAAGTCACATGTCGTCCTGCTTCCAGCAGTTCACGCATACCATCGATGTTTTTAGTCAGAACAGCCGTTGCTTCACGAAATTCGTCTTGAATAGAACGACGACAACGTTCGAACTCATTGAACTAGTGTTCTACAACCGCTGGATGTGGTGCTTCATCACCAAAAGCCGAACTAAGTTGATTAATGTATTCTTTTCTTGTCAATCCACTTCAAAAATCATAAAAAGTCATCACCCGAAATACTGAAATTGCTGAAATACAATTTTCAAACCACTGCACATTGGGCCAGAAATTTGAAAAAGTGGCAAAAACTCATATTTTGGCAATGCATAGACAGAATTAAATAAAAATTGGTACAGAATACTTAACAGAGGACCTTCTTCAAGTACTGGAAAAAAGTGGGCGGGACTCAATAATAGGGCGTGGCAATATCAATAAATGACTGTATCTCGTCTAATAGTGGGACTAGGTTATTAAAACTCGGTACAGTGCTTTGTGGGATCTTTTCCGAGCATGATGAAAATTTAACTAGATTTAACAAAGGGGCGTGTCACTATTAGTAAAATGCCGTATATCAGTTAGTGTTGGGACAAGGGTATTGAAATTGGATAGAGGGGTGGGTACAATCGTTTCCGAGAATTTTAGAAAAAGTGAGTGGGATCCAACAATGGAGCGTGGCACTATTTATGTAAAAACTGTAGTTTGGTTATTATTTATTCAAAATAAAATAAATAAATATCTGGCCATTTCAGCCCTTGAAAGGACTTTGACCTAGCTTCTTATGATCAATTGTGTTGTGCGTGTTATTAAATTTATACACAATTGACCGAGAACCGGACCTACATGCTTAACGCCGACTCCGAACGGCGATGAACGGAATGTTCTCGTTCTCAAGAAGCTTTACATGGCATTTTGATTACTCTCTGAGGTTTGCCATTGTCTGCAGAGAGGTGGCGACCGTACAGAAAAATTATTTTAATTCAAATAATTTTCTGTCGCTGCTGGGGTTCGTACCTGGGTTTCCAAAGTTCGTTGACATAGCGGCCACGCACTTTAACCAACTACGCCACGGACGCCACTTTTATTATTTATTCCACTATTATTTATTCTGTGGTATTAAAAAAAGGCGGGATACGAGACAAATCAAGGCGTTGCTTTTGCCGAATATGACATGTGATGTGTGAACTAAAAACAAATATACAAGGTTTTAGAAAATAAAAGTTTTAGAACAATAAATATGTTATGAAATCGAGAAACAAAAAAAAACCGCAATTAGCCTATATAAATGACATATGTATATAGTTTCCAGGGTCACCACGTGGAGGTTGCGGGGAGAACCCAGTGTTTTTTTTATTTTTTTCTGCTTTTTTGTTTTTGTAGTTTTTTTTATTTTTTGTTTTATATACAGTAGACGCTCGAAAATTAGAACTCTCGGAAATTCGAATCCTTTGGAAATTAGAACTAGAAGAGTTTTTAATACATTGCACTCTCTAAAATTAGAACCGTCAGTTCTGATTTCCGAGCGTTTTTTTTTTTTTTTGTTTGCTTTTAATATTGAAAAATTGCATAGTAGCCATATCATTAAAATTTTTCGTGCGAATGTTCTGTCATATCTCTCTTCAACGACGCTCTTGATGTCTACTCAACGACTGAATAAGAGAGAACACTATGTTTGAATTGAGCGAGCACAATTTTGTTTTTGAAATATTTTTTGACGTAGAATACGTCATTCTCGGAGGTAAGTAGGGTGGTTGATAGTGATCAGGTGTCGGTATTTATATCACTTTTTGAGCCTTTGGTGGGCCAAAAGTACTGATCGTACAATGTTGATGTTAGCACTTGTTGGTCTGCTTGATCCTCAATGCGAGAAAAATTCATGTTAGAACTCTCTAACTTATATAAATTTTAGACAATTACATGAAATATAAAGCCAACATTTGATGTTTTTGTTTGCTTAAACTTGCTACCTATTTATCGACAGTTTCCGGTTTAATCGACAAAACCATAAAATTTGTATGGGAGCCCCCCTAAGGAGTGATCGGAGGGAATAGATGTCAAAGGTAAAAATGTTTCTTTTGCAAAAGTAATGGGGGTCGGTCATACATATTAACCCTCTCCGGCACTCTGTTAAAGGCCATATGCTCAGGTGTATGGAATAAATAAACAAAAACCATAAAATTTGTATGGGAGCCCCCCTAAGGAGTGGTCGGAATGAATAGGTGTCAAAGGCAAAAGTATTCCTTTTGCAAAAGTAATGGGGATCAGTGATACATATTAACCCTTTCCGGCACAAAAACCATAAAATTTGTATGGGAGCCCCCCTAAGGAGTGGTCGGAGGGAAAAGGTGTCAAAGGCAACAATGTTCCCTTTTCAAAAGAAATGGGGGTCGGTTATTTATATTACCCTCTCCGGCACTCTCTTAAAGGTGTATGGAATAAATATACAAAAACCATAAAATTTGTATGGGAGCCCCCCTAAGGAGTGGTCTGAGAAAATAGGTGTAAAAGGCAAAAATGTTCCCTTTGCAAAAATAATGGAAGTCGGTAATACATATTAGCCCTCTCCGGCACTCTCTTAAAGGTCATATGCTCAGGTGTATGGCATAAATATACAAAAACCATAATATTTGTATGGGAGCCCCCTAAGGAGTGGTCGGAATGAATAGGTGTCAAAGGCAAAAATGCTCCTTTTGCAAAGGTAATGGGGGTCGGTGATACATATTAACCCTTTCCGGCACAAAAACCATAAAATTTGTATAGGAGGCCCCCTAAGGAGTGGTCGGAGGGAAAAAGTGTCAAAGGCAAAAATGTTCCTTTTTCAAAAGTAATGGGGGTCGGTCATTTATATTAACCCTCTCCGGCACTCTCTTAAAGGTCATATGCCCAGGTGTATGGAATAAATATACAAAAACCATAAAACTTGTATGGGAGCCCCCCTAAGGAGTGGTCTGAGAAAATAGGTGTCAAAGGCAAAAATGTTCCATTTGAAAAAATAATGGAAGTCGGTAATACATATTAGCCCTCTCCGGCACTCTCTTAAAGGTCATATGCTCAGGTGTATGGCATAAATATACAAAAACCATAATATTTGTATGGGAGCCCCCCTAAGGAGTGGTCGGAGAGAATAGGTGTCAGAAGCAAAAATGTTCCTTTTGCAAAAGTAATGGGGGTTGATGATACATACTAACCCTCTCCGGCACTCTTTTAAAGGTCATATGGTCAGGTGTATGTAATAAATATTTTGTTAAATATTTTTTAAAAAAGATGTCATCAAAAGCGAATTGAATAATTCTACGTCTTGTGTTACGACATAGTCGAAACTGCTGTATATTTTTTTTTTATTTTTTCTGCTTTTTTGTTTTTGTAGTTTTTTTTTATATATATTGTATATATATATTTTTTTTTTTTTTTATTTATTTCCTCTTAATATTTTTTTTTTCATTGCACGCAAGAAAAATGAAGCCCATAACTTTGAAATATGTTTTCAGTTAGGACAAAAAAAATTTATTTTTTGCAGCTAATTTTGTTCAGAATGATTTCTGCAAGTGGTCAAGTAAAATATTTTCTTATTTTTGGTTTTTTTTTTCATTATGTTTTATAACAACTCTTTCTAAGCACATTTCCTAAAGATCTATCACGTAAAATCAAAATTACGGATTTTATGACGCTTTCCCTATGGCATGTTTTACTCGTAAATGAGCAAATTTATATGGGAAAATAACAAATTTTTCATAAGTTTCAAACTCAATAAAAGAAAAAAAAATCAGTTTTGGTTTTCTTTATTTTTGAGTATGTTTTAAAACAACTCTTTCTAAACAGATTCCCAAAGTGTTTATTCTATTTAATGAAATTCAAGTTAATTTTGTTCTCTACACTTTCTACAACTGCAGATATTGCTCTTTTAATCTTAGGCTTGTATGGGAGTTGGGCGAAGGGCGTGGCCGATATTGATAAAAATTTGTGTGGCGTTATATATTTATGAAATAATGACACATGCTTAATTTCATGTATGTACCTACGATGATTTCTTCTATTTTTGTCCACCATCCCATAGAACTCGTTACACTATTCGACTTTAGTTTTTTAATAAATTTCTCAAAAGTAAATAAAAACGTGCAAAAGTGTGCATATCCCTATAAAGTAAATATGTATGTATGTAAATATGTATATGTAAGTAAATATCTTAAAGAAAGAAATAGCATGTAAATTATTTCAATTACGAGCAGAATCTCAGGGAATCTCCTTTAGGCGCCGCATTTTTTTAAACCCCATTCTTTTGTATTTAGTGTGTGGAAAAAAGGATTAAAGACAAAAGAATATATATATATATGAATATGTATTTTCGATATGGTATTCAGTGTGTTTAAAAAAGTGCTAAAAATTTTAAAGAAGTTTAAGAAATAGTTATACTGTTGATGATTTCAAATTTTAGACGTAAATTAAAAAAATTGCAATTTTTGACTTAAAACGCCTCCCAAATTGTAATTTTTTATTTTATATTAATAATATTTCGTCTCAGGGTACCTTAATTTGTCCCATTAACAATCGTAAGAATCATTTGTATACAGAAAATATTTGACTTTTGGCCACTTATTGAAATTCCCGGCCCAATGTGCACTGTTAGCATCACAATAAGAGCACATACATCAATACGTTGTAAGTACATTTATGCTAGAAAATGTAAAATTATTTCAAATGGAACTGTCAAAATTCATCGAATTAAGTCTGCGATGTCAACGACTATGTCATTCAGATGTGTACGTTCTGAAGAGCTGACACGAGTTGACTAACTTGACTTGAACTGGAAATCTAAACAATCTCAAGCATAGCTTTGGGGTACTTATGCACCGCTTGTTGAAAAATCTCATCTCATCTTATCTCGTCTTCTTAACTTATTTAGCGCACAATCGTCTCTTTTGTAAGTATATTTTCGTTGCTTACACTGTATTAGGTAGTTTGAATTAATTAAGCTCACAATGAATTTAAATGTCAAAAATGGGTTTTTTTGTTGATTAAATAACACACGAATAAAACACTTAGAACTATTGTCAACCTCCAGTATTGTGGTGGATTTTT